>RJWJ010036178.1:0-16222 GCA_004363605.1 Indri indri
TACAACTACTAGGGAAAACAGTATGGAGATTCCTCAAAGAACCAAAATAGACCTACCATTTGATCTAGAAATCCCACTACTGAGTATCTACCTAAAGGAAAAGAAGTCATTTTATAAAAAAGACATCCGTGCACGAATGTTTATTGCAGCACAATTCACAATTGCAAAGACAGGGAATAAACCTAAGTGTCCATCAACTGATGAGTAGATAAATAAATGTGGTATATACATATATGCCATGGATTATTACTCACCCATAAAAAGGAATGAAATATTGCCATTTGCAGCAACTTGGATGGAACTGGAGACCACAATCCTAAGTGAAGTATCTCAGGAAAGAAAAACAAAGACCACATATTCTCACTCGTAAGCGGGAGCTAAATGAGGGATAGATATGGTCATAAAGTGGTGTAATGGACATTGAAAACTAAGAAGGGGGAGAGTGGGACAGGGTGAGGGATAAAAATCAACCTATGAGTTACAACGTACATTATTCTGGTGCTGGGCATGCCAAAAACCTAACAAACCCAAACAACAAAAACACTTGTACCCCGTAATTTTTTTGCATTTTTTTAAAAAAAGGAAATTAGGTCATAAAAAGAGCATTCTTCACACAATCCATCTATCATATTTCACTCTGTTGTTCCTGCTCATTCTTATTTCAGCTTCTCTATTCACTCATTTCTCATTCTAGTCTTTCACTCATACATTTATTCCTTTGCTCAATGCAGGTGGGAAGCCAAGAATAACAATGCAATTTATGAGTGGTTCTTTCCTTGGGTCACTCACCGAGGGTACGGAGGGAATACACAGACAACATGCACAGCCACATGACTCACACGGACACGTGGCACAGTGTGCAGACAGCAGGAACAACGTAAAGTGGCCACTGAGGAGCCACAGACAGAGAACACTTGTGAGACAGAGAGTGCTGGGGTTTTTCTGGTGTATAGATGTTATTTGCAAAGGTAGAGAATATGGGAACATTCACTCCAAGCAGGAAGAAACACAGCACAATTTCAAATCTAAAATGATCATGCATGACAGTGGGTAAGTGTGCTTTTGCTTACACAGCCATTATTTTTATTCTGGTATAAAGGCCTGATTTTCCTCTGGGGAACTTTCCCATCATTTATGCTCTGGTAATTCTGTGCCCTCACCTCCAGGAATGGCCCCTTGGTGTTGGCTTGGCTAACAAAAGCTGGATGTGCTCCCTGCAGCCATTTGTCTCAATCCAAAAAGGAAATCAACTCTGAACTATTAGAAAAGCAAAGCACTCTCTTCTACAGAGATCTCTAGGTTTGTAGGGCATAAACCTGAAGATACTGACAGCAGCAGACCTAGTGAGAACTGGCCTGAGGATAAAACCAACAGAAAGAAAAATCAGAGCCAGAAAGAGATTTCTGAGGATTAGAACACCTAGATTGAGCCATGCCTGAAACTACCCAGATTTACCCCTTAACATTTCTACCAGTGTGCTTGAGCCAAGAAATTCTCTTTTTGTTCAAGCCAATATTACTTGTGTTTCTTTTACTTAAAAATGAGTTATTCTTTAACAATATGTGCATATAATAAAATTGAAAGGTTGATAATTCTTAAACAAAGGGTCCATTATATAGAACAGTGTGGAATAAAACTGAAAATTCACTTGGGGCAGGAAGGCTCCACTAGAAGACCAAGTGATGTGAACTTTATTAACATAAAACAGTAATCCTGAAACTTTGGCATATATCATAATCACCTGGAGAACTTATTAAAACACACATTGTTGAACCCCATCTGCAGAGTTTGACATCAGGCCTAACAGCAGCCAGTCCATGGCCTGGGCAGTGATGTGTTGTATAGCCTGGCTCAGAAAGATGAGGAAAAGCAATAAGATCTCTGATCATGATTGTGTGGATCAAAGCATGCAGTGAATAAGGCAGCTGGCAGTGGGAGCTGAAGTTGGCAGGTCTAGGTACTCAGCCACAAGCAAGTGTGAGGGTTAGAAAGGATTTCAGCTTTTCCTGGAGTAAGGGAAGCAAATATTGTCAACACCCCATGTCTCAGCCCCTCTTTTTCTCCGTGAAGGCTTTATTCTCAACTAGGCTCTTCACCAAATGGTGATGAAGATGGTCACCAGCAAGGCCAGGCTCACATTTTCACAGCTTAGCCACCAGCATATAAAGTTGGGTTTTTTTTCTGTTTTTAGCTAAAGTGTAAATATCACATGTCACTGGTATGGCTTGGGACACACACCCAACCCTAAACCCATCACTGCGATGAAGGAATAGTACAGCCTAATTGGCCAGGACATCTATCCATCCCTGGAACTGTAAGGTAGCCTTACCTGAGACACGTGTCTTGAGAGTGGGGAGAGGAATGGTTTTTACCAAGGAAATAGATTTTGAGTAGGAAAACCCTACAGTGTTCACTTTAACACATGGCACAAATTGCCTCCCATGTCTTTAGCCCCTTCTCAAGGAAGCCTTCCTCATCCCCTGCTAAGGAGATGCTCCTTATGCTGTTATGTTTTGAACAACTTGAGCAAAATAGCGTAATAAGAGGATGCGTCTGAACGATCCACCATAGGAGCATGTTAATACTTAACCAATGTGTATGACAGGAAGATCATTGACAGTGTAAATTCTGAGATCCCGATTAAAGGTAGGCATACGAGGGCAGGACAAGGGAGGAAAATGATTGGGGGATAAAGGGAAAGCAAGAAAAAAAAAAGGAAAGGGCTGGGAGGAAGGAAGTCCTTGCTTTGGGTTATGCTGGGTTAGCAGGGGTTTTTCTGCTGCTCATCACCTTGGGGTGCATATGAAGCAAGTGAGAATGTACCTTCTTTGTGAGATCTCTACCTTCTAATAATATCTTGATCTCACAGGGCACCTCATTTCCCAAGACCTCAGAAGGTGTGACAAACCTCAGTGTTCCTACTGAAGGAAGTCGAAATATTTTACTCCCAAAAAGATTTGACACATTGAGATGGCTGCCAGAGGGCCAGCAAGGAGAAGTGGCCCTGCAAATCTGTCTTTTGTAAGGGAGATTTGCATCTATAAAGATTCTGTATTAATGCAGCCAGGCCTTTCCTTGTCTGGATCTAGGAAAGATTAACTGAGTCTGATGCCTTAAAGATCTTCAAGAAACATTTACCATCTATTCTTTCTGAGGGCTGTTACCTGTGTAACAAGACTACCTTTGCTAGCTAAACCCCTAGCTTTCCTCCAATAGCCTATGTTGCCACTATAACCTGATTTACCATCATAACCCGTTTATGACCATGCTCTGAGCCCTGATTCTTTCTGTAATCTCAAGATGGTATATAAACTTACATAATTCATTGTGGGGGCTGGGAGGGTGGGTCTTTATTCTGAAGGCTCTTGTGCATACACATTAAAAAAAATTGGTACGCCTTTTCACCAGTTAATTTGCCTTTTGAGATTTGATTTTTTAGCAAACCTTCAGAGGGCCAAGGGAAACACCTACACTGTGGTATTTCACTTCTCCAGGGAGAGAAACTGAGGCAGAAGAGGCAGACAAGCAGAAATCTTGGAATTATCTTACATAGGCTAGGATTTGGAGCAAGGAGTGGTTAGTGTTCTAAGGCATTAGTGCTAATTTACTCTATCAAACATCTTTCTTTTAATACAAGATGCTGTGACAATCTGTTTGCAGTCAGGGTGCCTACAGTTCACCGAATGACAGTGTCAATAAAGGGCTGTTCAATTTTCTCTCATCTCAAAATCGTCCCTTGTTCCTTCTCATTTCCAAGATCTAGTTAATATTGGCAAAAAATCATGAAGCTCAACTTTCTATTTTCATGATAAAGTTTACTTCTCCTCCACATATATTTTGAAAATAACTATCGTAATTTCTTTTAAAAATAAGTGAAGACATAAATAGAAGAATTCATTATGTTGCCTCCCTCAGATTCTATAGAGAACACAGACCAGCCAACCCAAGTTAACGGTGATTTTGATGCCAGTCTGTAAGCGGCAAGGCAATTACTCAAGGGCACAAGAGTGACTAAGACTATTTTCTTTTTGATGTTGATAGAGCAAGTCAATCCAGTGGGGTTTTTTTTTGTTTGCTTTGTTTTTTTAAGAAACAAACAGATGAAGAAACTAAAAGAGGATAGAGCTCTCACATATATCACATTCCAACTTTGGTTAATGAGGCCTATACCACCGAAAAAAAAAAAAAAGTAATACCAGTACCATGTTCATTTGG
Source organism: Indri indri (assembly GCA_004363605.1). Classification (NCBI taxonomy): domain Eukaryota; kingdom Metazoa; phylum Chordata; class Mammalia; order Primates; family Indriidae; genus Indri; species Indri indri. The sequence goes on from RJWJ010036178.1 coordinate 4,216, forward strand.
TTACTACAGCTTTGTGTAGTGTGACACCTCCATCTTTGTTCTTTGTGCTCAGAATTGCTTTGGCTATTCAAAGTCTTTTATTGTTCCACATAAATTTTAGGATTTTTTTTTTCTATTTTTGTGAAGAATGTCATGGATATTTTGATAGGGATTGCACTGAATCTGTAAATTGTTTTGGGTAGTATTGTCATTTTAACAATATTAATTCTTTCAATCCATGAGCATGAAATATCTGTCCATTTCTTTGTGTCCTCTTCAATTTCTTTCAATGTTTTATAGTTTTCCTTGTATAGATATTTTACTCCTTTGGTTAAATTAGTTCCTAGTTATTTTATATTCTTTGTACCTATTTGTAAACAAAAATTTTTTAATTTTCAGATTGCTTGCTGTTGGTATATATAAATGCTACTGATTTTTACATGTTGATTTTGTATCCTGCAAATTTACTGAATTCATTTACCAATTCTAACAGTATTTTGGTGAATTCTTTAGGTTTTCTAAGTATAAGATCATGTCATCTGCAAAGGAGGCTAATTTGACTTCATCCTTTTTTATTTGGTTGGCCTTTATTTCTTTCTCTTTTCTAATTGCTCTGGCCAGGACACAGACAAATGGAATAGAGAACCCAGATATAAAGCCAAACATTTACAGCCAACTCATCTTTGTCAAAGCCACTAAGAACATATAGTGAGGAAAGGACAGTCCCTTCAATAAATGGTGCAGGGAAAACTGGGTAACCATATGCAGAAGAGTAAAACTAGACCTTAATCTCTCACCATACACAAAATCGAATCAAAACTGATTAAAGACTTAAATCTAAGACTGGAAACCATGAAACTACTGGAAGAAAACATCAGGGAAATGCTCTAAGACATCGTTCTTGGCAAAGATATTTTGTGTAAGACCTCGAAAGCATAAGCAACCAAAGTAAAAATAGTCAAATTATAAGCTAGAAAGCTTCTGCACAGCAAAGGAAACAACAAAGCAAAGAGACAACCCACAGAACGGCAGAAGATATTTGCAAACTACTCATCTAACAAGGCATTAGTAAACAGAATTTATAAGGAGGTCAAACAACTCAATAGCAAAATAAATAAATAAGTAATCCAATTTGAAATTGGGCAATAGAGCTGAAGAGACATTTCTCAAAAAATGACATACAAATGGCCAACAGCTATATGAAAAACTGTGCAAGATCACTGATCAGAGAAATGCAAATCAAAACTACAACGAACTATCATCCCATTCCAGTTAAGATGGCTTGTTATGAAAAAGACAGGCAAATAATGACTGCTGGTGAGGATGTGGAGAAAGGGAAACCCTTGTAGTGTTAGTGAGAATATAAATTAGGACAGCCACTATGGAGAACAGCATGGAGGTTCCTCAAAAAACTAAAAGTAGAACTACTATATGATCCACCAATTCCACTCCTGGGCATATATCTAAAAGAAAGGAAATCAATATATTGCAAAGCCATCTATGCTTCCACGTTTATTGTGGCATTGTTCACAATAGCCAAAAGATGAAATCAACTTAAGTTTCCATTAGTCAATGAATGCATAAAGAAAATGTGGTATATGAACACAGTGGAATATTATTCAGTCATAAGAAAGAATGAAAAGCTGTCATTTGCAAGAACATGGATGAAACCGGAGGCCATTACATTAAGTGAAAGAAACCAAGCACAGAAAGGTAAATATTACATGTTCTCACTCATATGTGGGAGCTAAAAAAGTAGATCTTATGAAGACAGAGAGTAGAGCGGCAGTTGGCAGAGGCCAGGAAGGGTAGTGGGGAGAGGAGATGGAGAAAAGCTGATTAATGGGTACGAATATATGGTTCAATAGAAGAAATAAGACCTAGTATTAGATAGATCAGTAGGGTGACTGTGACTATAGGTTACAATAATCTATTGTGTGTTTCAAAATAGCTAGAAGAATTTGAAGGTTTCTAGCATTAAAAAAGAAATATTTGATGTGATAGATATCCCAAGTACACTGACTTGATCTTTACAAATTATATGAACATATTAATTTATTTCATGTACCTCAAAACTATGTGTATCTATTACGCATCAATAAAAAAGTAGTAATACTAGCCACGAGAAAAATCTGAGTAAAAAGCTATCTTGAAGGCAGTAGCACAATATTAGAATTTTCATAGAAATTTTATCTACTGATACAACTCCTACTGATTCCTCAAAATCCTACTTAGGATGTTCCTCGTTCTGGGCCCTGTCTCGTTAATAACATGTGCTGCCTCGGACAGCAATGATTTTTTTTACATGGCTGTCATCCTCATTAGACTTCTCATTTAGTTACCACATTAACTGCCATTCATTTTCGTTTCTCTAACAGAGTGCCTGGCACATGGGTCATTTTCAAGGTTTGTTAGAAAAGTGAATATACATCCTGAGAAATCACTGTGGAAACATTTCCTAAGGGACAGGAATCCTGAGATCAAAGTTGCTACACTGTTTTCTGGGAGACGTTTAACCTATGTGAGTCTCAAAAACCTTTATCCACAGATTAGGGATAGCAATAATTATTTATCAGGATTTATGTAAAGACTACCTGAGATAATCCACTCTGTAAATGCTTCATTAATTGTGGAGCCTCATAAGAGATAAGTATTATTAGAAGTCACACAGCCTAAACCCCTACTAGAGACAACACCAAACTGCAAAGGAATGCAGGGTAGAACTAGGACTTGCTGTCTTCCAGGTTTTTACTCAGGAGGCATTCTGGTTAGCGTGGAGATCACGGACTCAAGCCTTGCTGCCATGAATTATACATATTGTATGTCAGGTACTCATTCACTCAATTGGCACACATTTATTGTACACCTGCCATGTGCCAGGCCCTGTGCTGGGCACTGAGTATACAGGGATGAATAAAGGAAATGTAGTCTCTCTAGTTCAATAATCCAGCAATGTACCTTGCTTCTAACTTTCCACACTTTCCTCGACTTTCCTTCCACAGAGCTGGTCCCCACAACTAGAATCTAAGGTCTTTCAGAAGAAACCGTATGTTGTGGATAACTAATTTTTGACTCCTGAACATACTGGTGGAAATATGACTTCACAATCAATATTTGCTAAATGAATATTACCCAGTCCCTGCCATGTCCACACACCTGAGCCACCCTCATGGCCTCAGCTCTGTTGGCAAACACAACTTTTCCCTAGTTGGGAAGAGACAGGAATTAGATTTTTCAAAAGAACCTTGTTGGGACACACACGTTCATATCCCTACTCATGAGGACAAACTTTAAACGGTAAATAATAAAAGTAGCAAATATATACTTAATCCTTACATATGCCAAATTCTATTTAAAACAAGCTACTCTTGTCATCATATATATTTTGACAATATTTTATGAGGTAGGTATTAAATCATTGTTCACATTTTAGAGATGAGGGGTTGACTGACGCTCAGAGAAATTAAAAAAAAAAATTTCCCTACACCACCAGCTAAATAAGTGAGGTGGCCAAGTTGATAAGTAAACCCGGGGCTATTACATTAAATGCCTAAGCTATGAACCATTATACCATGTTATCTTTCCATGAAAACAACCAAAAACCAAAAAAACAAGCCCCTAGAATACATTCGTACAACACAGATTCTTTATAACTAAAGTCCCCCAAAACCAGCCAGAAAAACTTTGTTCAAAAAGATCTTGCTCTCTAGTTTACTTTGTCCTATCTGAGTAAATTAGCCCAATAATTCTCTTCTTCAGTTTGTAACTTGGGGACAAGCCTCACTCCCAGCACTTCCTTTCCTTAGTTCCATTTCCCTCCAAGGTGCTAACATTGAGTTTCTTGCCACCTAATGACATAAGAGGTAAAGGAAAGAAACAGCACTTTACAATCCAAACCCTTTAGATTTAAAAGGACCCATGATAATAGGAGGCATCTCTTAAGGAAACCTTAGCACATATAACTTGCATAAATCCCAGAGCCTCATGTGGCCACCTAAGCTCAGAATTGTACTTAAAGATATATAAAAAGTAGGCGAAAGACATCAACAGAAGCTTTTCAAAAGAAAATAGACACATGGTCAATAAACATATGAAAAAATGCTCAGCATCTCTAATCATCAGGGAAATGCAAATCAAAGCCACAATGAGATATCACCTAACTCCAGTGAGAATGATTAATTTTATGAAAAAGTCCCAAAACAACAGATGCTGGCATGGATGCAAAGAGAAAGGAACACTTATGTACTGTTGGTGGGACTGCAAACCAGTTCAACCCTTATGGACAGTAGTATGGAGATACCTCAGAGAACTAAAAATAGACCTATCGTTTGATCCAGCAATCCCCCTATTAGGCATTTACCCAAAGGGAAAAAAGGCATTTTATAAAAAAGACACTTGCACTTGAAAGTTTATAGTGGCACAATTCACAATCACAAAGATGTGGAATCAACCCAAGTGCCCATCAACACATGAGTGGATTAATAAATGTGGTGTATGTATACCATGGAGTATACTCAGCCATAAATAAAATGGTGAACTAATAACTTTTGTAAGAACCTGGATGGAACTTGACACCATCTTCATAAGTGAAGGATCATAAGAATGGAAAAACAAACACCACGTGAACTCACTATTAAACTGGAACTAAATGATCAACACTTGTGTGTACATACGATAGCAAAATTCAATGGAGATCAGGCAGGTGGGAGGGGGGAGGAGGGGATGGGTTAATTCACACCTAATGGGTACAAGGCACACTGTCTGGGTGATGAATACACTCGTAACTTTGACTCAGACTGTACAAAAGTAATTCATGTAACCAAAATGTTTGCACCCCTGTAATATTCTGAAATTTTTTTTAAAAAGATAGATATTCTAGCAACCAAAGATATAAGTAATCTAACATTGATTCTCACAAAGACGATTAATGGAGTTCTATGATGTAACCCACAGAAAGTTCTGAGAATTGTCATATTGTACTCAATCTCTAACCCTCACACTTAAAACCTATTTCCCAAACAGGCAGATAATACTGCCAACTGGGGTTTCTCTTTCAGCCTGTTTACCTGTTCTCTAGCAGCAGTCTCAGCCTTGTCTGGTACACACCACCATTCCAGTTTGTCATCCTCCCCTACAAATAGCCCCTTAATCCCCCTTGGTTAAGGATCGGGGAGGGGGCCCTGGGAAGTCCCAGCAGCAGTGCATTAATAACCAAGGTACGCATAAAAATAGACAATGCAAGCTTTGAGCTATAGGGCCACAATTTTCCTCATGTTAAAAAAAAAAAAAAAAAAAAAAGACAACTTTTCTCCACACTAGCTATTTTTCAAATCTGGAATCAAAGACTCAGAGAGGCAAAGACCAAATCACACCAGACGATAGTTCCAATAGTTTCAGAATATAACTTGTAACTCCTCAATCTCAGCCCATGGGACTTCCCAGAAGCCTATATTTCAATAAAGCCAACAAGAGATATGGTTTGCTGAACCCAAAGCCTGTTAGGTCTCCATGGCAGAGTTTCCTGGGAGACCATCTGCTGCAGAGCGGAGCTATCAGAACTGCAGACACTGGTTTTTCCCACTTGAATTCACAGTGGGGCCTGGAGAACAGCAAAGAAAAATACCTCGGCTTCTTAAGTAATCATCCTACCCTCTCCAGCTCTGTGCTTTGCACTCCACAAATGGTCCCGCTTTTTTCATTTAATCAATTGCATTATACGTTTATTGCCTCATTTTTCACCCTGTTGTAGAGATTATTACTTGAATAAGTCTTAGTGAATTGGAAATGAGCAAAAAGGAATCACTTAAGGACTTATTAGGAAGACGTGTTTTCCTTGCACTGAACTAAAATCTTCATATACCATGAATAAACTAAATTCTTCCTTGTTTATGTCAAAGACAAGGAGGAAATGTTGCTCCAATATATACGTAACTAAAAGATCCACCCTTGGGAATTCTTAACCACTGTACTTTCCTCAGCAAGAGGACACCCATTGTTGTGAAAGGACAAGAGATGTTGACATGACACAAGAGATGTTGACATGAGTCATCCTCAGCCTCCTTTGCAGTGAATGTCCCCATCTCCCCATATAGCCTGTGTCAACCTGACAATGATGTTATGGCAGAAGCACCTGACATTTTTATCTCCCTCCCCTTTTATCTCAGCTGTTTCACAAATACTATCTCAGATCCTCATAATACCTGGCAAGGAGACGCGGAGTATCATCCCTGCTTACTCATTTGAGTTGCCCGAGGTTATATAATTTATTCAAGGCTGAATGAGAGCCCTGAATGCATGATTTTTAGTACTTAGGCCAAAGTTTCTGCGGCATTTAGAACTTCCACAACTGGAAAGAACAGAAATGTGGCAGTGTTTAATTGATAAGGATTTTCTGAGTTCTTACAAGTGGAAATCTACAGGCTGGGAAGGCTACTGGAGCCCTCAGTCAGGCCGCTGGAGGAAGAAGAGCGGGAAGAGAAGCGGGCCGACACGGGGAGGGTGAAGAGGAGAGGAAGACAGGGAAGGAGAGAAGCAGAGGTGATAGGGAGACCTGGGAGAGGAGGGGAGAGAGGGAGATGGGAGAGAGAGTGAGAGCGGGATCACAAGGGGAGGGAGGGGAGGAGGAGGAGGAGGAAGAGTAGAGGGGGTGAGGGAAAGGAGGAGACGACCACTGGGAATAATTAACCCAAACCTGCCTGGAATGGGCATCGAACATATTTATGGAAGAATAAGATGGTGAGTTTGTTTGGAGTGCAGGGCCTGGTAGTTTCACCAACAGAAGAGTCAGAGAGAACTTCAGGGGTTCAGCAGACAGAACCACAAAACGTCTTCCCTGTTGTGCTTGGGAAGGGCCCAATTTCTTCAGGCTTTCCCAAGCACAAATAACTCCAGGCAGAATTAGAGCCCCCAGAAGAGGAGCAACATTTAGTCTAGACACCAAGAGAAATGAACTCGTGACTGACTTTTCTGCCCCACAGGAGTGATAAGAGCCTTTGCCTTTTAAAGTTAGATGAGAAAACATTAGCATGTCGACTGCAGGGAGCCATCCTGCTGGCACAGAGGCAAAGACATGGCTGGAAGATCATCTGGAAGGCTGAGCAGCTTTGGCGACCCCCCACGCCCCCCAAAATTTACCATCTGCTGAGAGTCCCTGGGAGTTCGCTGGAAGCAGCTTTGACACAGTGGGGTCTGGGGAGTTTTCAAACACACATGTCTAGCCTTCAGATAGCTCTTCTGATGCTCTTACTTCTCTCCTACTCAAAAAAATTAGTTATAAACTAATATTAACACACAGGTAATATCTCAGTGTGGATTTGATTTGCATTTCCCTGATGATTAAAGATGTTGAGCATTTTTTCATGTGTTTATTGGCCATTAGCCTTTCTTCTTTTGAAAAGCTTCTGGTTCATGTCTTTTATCCACTTTTTAATGGGGCTGTTTGATTTCTTTTTTTTCTTGTTGATTTGCTTGAGTTCTTGGTAGATTCTGGTTATGAGCCCTTTATTGGATGTATGGCGTGCAAACATTTTCTCCCATTCTGTAGGTTGTCTGTTTGCTCTATTTATTGTTTCCTTGGCTGTGCATAAACTTTTTAATTTAATCAGGTCCCATTTATTTATTTTTGTTCTTGCTATGATTGCCTTTGGGGTCTTCTTCATAAATTTTTTGCCTAGGCCAATATCTATAAAAGTCTTTCTCACATTTTCTTCCAGAATTCTTACCGTTTCATGCTTTAGGTTTAACTCTATTACCCATTGTGAATTAATTTTTGTGAGTGGTGAGAGGTACAGATCCTGTTTCAGTCTTCTACATGTGCCTACCCAATTTTCCCAGCACCATTTTATCGCCTAACTCCAGTGAGAATGGCTTCTATCAAAAAGTCCTAAAACAACAGATGCTGGCATGGATGCAGAGAGAAGTGACGCTTACACACTGTGGGAGGGACTGCAAACTAGTACAACCTCTATGGAAAGTGCTATGGAGATTATCTCAAAGAACTAAAAGTAGACCTACCATTTGATCCAGCAATCCCACTATTAGGCATTTACCCAAAGGAAAAAAAGTCCTTTTATAAAAAAGACACTTGCACTAGAATGTTTATTGCAGGACAATTCACAATCTCAAAGATGTGGAATCAACCCAAGTGCCCATCAATACACGAGTGAATTAATAAAATGTGGTATATGTACACCATGGAGTACTACTCAGCCACAAAAAATGGGAAATTAATACCTTTGTAAAACCTGGATGGAACTAGAGACCATTCTTCTTAGTGAAGTACATCACAAGAATGGAAAAACAAACACCACGTGTACTTAAAGTTGTAACTAATTCATCAACACTTATGTGCACATATGAAAGTAAAATTCAATGGAAATCAAGCAGGTAGGAAGGGGGAAATGGGGATGGGTAAATTCACACTTAACGGGTACAATGCACACTATCTGGGTGATGGGCGCACTTGTAACATTGACTCAAACCATACAAAAGCAATACATGTAACCAAAACATTTGTACCCCATAATATTCTGAAATTTAAAAATAAATGGATAAATATTCAGACTTTGTAAACACACACACACAGAGGAAAGTAGAGAGAATCAAACTAGTAAGAAATACTCATATGCCTATCACCTGCATTTAACAACCTAACATTGTCCCACAATTGTTTTCAGAGTTCTTACTTGATCGAAGTGTGTTGCATACACAGCAGAACCCCCCTCCCCTCTGCCATCATTTCCTAATCCCATGCTCCCCTTCCCCGGAGAAAACCACAATCCTGAAGTAGGTGGGTATGCCTCCCACCCATGTCCTTATGCTTGTTAAATGTGTGTACCCATAATATTCACTATATTAATAATATTGTGCATTTTTATACTTTTCACATAGGTCACATCTTTTTACCACTCACTTTTGCAATACAACATATTTGAGTTTTATCTGTTGACTGATGCAGACCTATTTATAAATGCTATATATGATTGCATGAATGAAGTTATAATTTATCAATCCATTCACTGATTGACGGACATTTGTTTCTAGTGTTGGGGCTCAGAAAACAGTACTGCAAAATGAAGGCCTCCAAAGCAAGTTTTTCTCTTTCTCTTGTCCTCCTCCTGCCTCTCAGTCCCTGTCTTCCCTGAGGCTACCCGCAGAAACTAGAATCCCACTTCTCCAAGGTAGGTCATACAAACCAGACCCCTTTTTTCCTAAAAGCCAGCCATAAACTTAAAATTATTCTGTATAAAAACTGACCATGAAGAAGTTATCTGACCTTCTCTGTTTGACTGTATATCCTAAGACCCCCATTCCAGTAAGTGCCTGCCCCCACACCCAGAAGGAAGGAATACATGCTCAGAGAAGCCAAGGAGACTCTAGAAAGACCTTGCTAGGTTACCACATTTAATCTGCTAACATTAGATCATATTCTTTGTGTCCAAGCATATTTCTTTTGGGCTTTTTTTTTCTTTTTTTGAGACAGGGTCTCACTTTCTTGCCCAGGCTAGAGTGCAGTAGCATCATCATAGCTCACTGCAACCTCAAACTCCTGGGCTGAAGCGATCCTCCTGCCCCAGCCTCCTGTGTAGCTGGGACTACAGGTGTGTGCCGCCGGGCCAGGCCAATCCACTCATATTTCTACATGGCTGTACATAACTCTGCTGAACCTAAGCATAAAAATGGACAATTCCCCTGTATCTTTGGGTCTTCATTCTGGAGACTTCCATGTATACACATTAAATAATTTGTATGTCTTTTCTCCAAGTAATCAATTTGCCTCATTGTCAGTGATTTTTTTTTTTAGCAGACCTTTAGGGGGCCAAGGTCCTTGGTCCCTACACTAGTTTTCACCATGGCAACAATAATGCAATAGACATTCTTGGTGATGTCTCCTTTTGCACAATGAGCTTGTTTTTCTAGATACATACTAAGCAGTGCAATACCTGGGCAGCAGGGCATGTGCATTTCATCTTCACTAAACATTCCCAAATTGTCCAAAGTGCATGATATGTTAAGTTCCCCGAGCTGCACTAAAATGCTCACTCTACTCAAAGAAGGAGATGACATGCCAACCAGTGTTGTCTCCTTACCAGAAGCCCAGTGATTTTCTGCAGCAGGTCTAATGAAGAGTTCAATTTGCTTCAAATTTGTGCAGGTGTGATGGGGTAAAGTCACAGAGATCTAAATTTTCCTACTGTCTCTTCCACTTACTATCTGGGTGACCTTGGACCAAGTAATTTCTGTGTTTTACCACCATATGTAAAGTAGGGATACAACTACCACAACATCTTTGACGCAGTTACTGTTAACATTAAAGGAAATGATGCATATAGAGCACTCAGGCACAGTGTCTGTCATCTAAGGACACTCAGTAAGTGTCCCTTTTCTGTTTTGTAATTGCTGTCCTCCACGCTCTAGAACCTGAGGTGGTATTAAAGTGGCTCAGGGGATGCAAAAATGAACAGATTATGAGAAACTAGTAACAAAGAGTCATTGCCAACTTTTCTCCCATGCGACGAGGTTTCACAAAAGGGTAATGGAAAATGTCATGGGTATGAGAGCCTGGGCGGCATTGACGGGAACTGCAATATGTCCTGCTTAATTCATGCTCTAGGACAATGTGTGGGTTCTTTTTCCCTTCCTTTCTTTTTGCTTAAAAAATATATCCAGAGAACACATCATAGGGGCTCTTTGAAAAAATACCCCAAGGAACTCAGCGTGGCAAAGAAACCTGAAATGCAACACCTACTGCTTTGCATTAAGCCTCCAGGAGGCCCCTGATTGCCCTTCAGAAACCTGGCTAAAGCTCCCACACCCCTCCAATAGCAACGCATTTCTCTAGAGGCCACAGGAATAAAATATTAAAAGGTTCTCTCTAGGATGTTATCAGAGGATGCCAGTGCTTAAAACATGAGTGGGAGGGAACCCAAGAAGGAGAGAGAGACGCTGAGAGAATGAGGGAAATAAAGCTAATAGCAACTGAGAGCCTGAGAAGGCTGAATACCTATGTTGCTACCTAAATAGGGCAACCTGCAGGATATTTTTTTTTCCCCTGAAGAAATGAGTAATTGATCACCTGCACCGATAATGCATCCTCCCCTTTATTTTGCAAGAAATAAAAGCACATAAGTGGATGCCCAGAAGTGCAGTTGCTTAAGAGTTCTGATCAGGAGACAAAAATAGGATGTCAGTTTATTTGGTCATTAATAAATGTGTTGGAGGAATTGGATCGAGGCATGTTAGGATTTGGAATAAGAGAACAATTCTGTGAGTCAGCGAGTCTAACAGGGCTGACATTCCTTCCTGTCTAATATGGAGGAGTTTAACTAATATGAGTAAAGATCCTGATGGGAAAGGTCAAAATAAGCATTTCAGGTACTGTGCCCTTTTTGCCATGTCTCATCCCTCTATGTCAAGCAGGATAAAATCCTCTGAGCCTAAAATTATACGGCCAATTAGCAGGATGGATGGGAAGACATTAAGAGAGAAATGTTCCCGAGTTCAGTAAAATCTCATTAATTTTAATACCATTTGATAAGTCGAACATAAACTAGAATGAAATCTACGATATAGTGCAGCTATGAAGAACATGGACTTAAGGAAGAATGGCCTGTTGATTAACTTCCCTAAGTCTCAGTCTTCTCACACATAAAATGGGGTTTGTAAGAGTGCTTTTTAAATTAGTAGACATGATGTGATGAGTAGATTGAATAGGGGCTTCTAGATCTTAACACAATTCCTTGCATGTAGCTAGTATTTAATAAATCAGAGATTTTTTATTAATAACCATTGGAATAACTCAAGTCATAGAACTGCAGAATTTGAGCCCTTAGAGACCTTAGCAATCATAAGGTGCAGCACCTCATTTTCCAGAAAATGAAAGGGGCCCAGACAGGTTCAGTGACTTGTCTGAGGTCACTCAGCCACTTGCCTCGTGTCTTCCAGGTAAGCTCACCCAGGGACCTTGACATTCATGAATCATAAGGTGTCAGCACTTTTGGGCCAAAGGAAGCTGTCATTAGAAAAGAAT
>RJWJ010036179.1:0-16234 GCA_004363605.1 Indri indri
AGAGAGAGAGAGAGAGAGACAGAGACAGAGAGAGAGAGACAGAGAGAGGGAGAGAGAGACAGAGAGACAGAGAGAATATCTGACCTCTAGAATGAGTGGAACCTTAGAGATGTTTTCATCCACGGGTCTTATTTTTTTCAAAGTTTGGGAGTGTAGATTCTAAGAGACTTGTCCAAGGTTACATCTGCTTATATGATGCGAGCTGGGATTAGAGCCCAAGTCCTCTGCCTTGTTAAAGTTGCAGGAGAGGCAGGTTCTGCAGATCAGGAGGCCGTGGAAGAATTTTTAAAAGACATACCTGCTAAGTGTTATACAGGAAAAGACTAATTGGAAGAACAGGTTTTCAACACTGATGGGCTTGGCTTATTTTACAAGCACATTGGCAAACAAACTTATATAACACAAATGGCATTTCAACTAACAAAAATGTTGAGACCGGAGGCTCCCAAGAACTTAGCCCTGTATTCCACCTAGAAACAATAGTTCGGTATTCACTAATTCAATGTTCGAGGTGACTTTACAGAATATAACTACTACAAATGATGAGAATCAACTATATGTAGGAATAAATTAAACAAAAGAAGTACAAAACTTACACTCTGAAAACCACCAAACATTGTTGTAAGATATTAAAATTTTAAATAAATGGGAAAAAGTCTCATGTTCATGGATTTGAAGACTTATTAATAATATTGCTAAGGTGGTGATATTCCCATTGATTTACAGATTTAACACAGTCCCTGTCAAAATACCAGCTGCCTCTTGCAGAAATTGACAAGCTAATCATAAAATTCATATGAAAATTAAAGGAATCCAGAATAATCGAAACAATCTTGAAAAAGAAGAATAAAGTAGTAAATCCCACATTATCTGATTTCAAAACTTACCATAGTACAAAACCACAGTGTGGTATTAGTGAAAGGATAGATACATAAATTAATGGAACAAAATAAAGAGCTCAGAAATAGACCACACAAACAGTCAACTGATTTTTATCAAAGAAACAAAGGCACTTCAACGGAAAAAATAGTCTTTTCGACAAATGGTGCTGAACGCATTGGACATTCACATGCAAAAACAATGAACTTTGACACATACCTCATACCTTAGACAAAAATTAACTCTAAATGAATCATAAACTTAAATGTAAATTACAAAACTATAAAACTTCTAGAAGAGGCCAGGCATGGTAGATCATGTCTATAATTTCAGTACTTTGGGAGGCCAAGCTGAGAGGATCACTTGAGGCTAGCAGTTTGAGACCAACCTGGGCAACATAGTGAGATCTTGTATCTATTTTATTTTAGTCTCCCTCTGTCACCCCAGGTAAAGTGCAGTGGTGTCATCATAGCTCACTGCAACCTCAAACTCCTGGGTTCAAGCAATCCTCCCACCTCAGCCTCTCAAGGAGCTGGGACTACAGTTGCACGCCACCATACCCGACTAATTTTCATATTTGTTTGTAGGTCTCACTTGCTCTTGCTCAGGCTGGTCTCAAACTCCTGACCTCAGGCAATCCTCCAGCCTTGGCCTCCCAGAGTGCTAGGATTACAGGCATGAGCCACCTCTCCCAGCCTTGTATCTATTCGAAAAACAAAAAAAGTCTCTAGAAGAAAACGAATGAGAAAGTCTATGTGACCCTGTACTTGGCAATAAGTTTTAGATTTGACACCAAAAGCATAATCCATGACAGAAAAATTTGATACATTGGACTTTCTCAAAATTAAAAATGTTTACTTGTGAAAGACACTGGGAAGTGAACAAAATGACAAGCCACAGACTGGGAGCAAACACTTGCAAATCACATAGGTGATAAAAGATATATTTAAAATGTATAAAGAATTCTTAAAACTCAACAAAAAGAAAACAACTCAATTTTTTAAATGCACAAAATATCTGAATAGACCACTTCACCAAAGAAGATATCTGAATAGCAAATAAGCACATGAAAAAATGTGCAATGTCATTTTTCATTTAGGAAAGGGCAAAGTATAAAACAATGAGATGCTACTACATATACATTAGAATATTTAAAATAAAAAACAAACTGACAATAGCAAATGCTGTTAAGGATTTGGAACAAGGGTACTGTCTTTCATTGCTGGTGGGAATGCAAAAATGATAGAACTACTTTGGAAGACAGTTTCCCAGTTTTTTACATTGTTAAATATAGACTTACCATATGACCTAGCAATTACGCACCTAGGTTTTTGTTTGTTTGTTTGTTTGTTTGTTTGTTTGTTTGTTTTTTGAGATAAGAGTCTCACTCTGTCACCCAGGCTACAGTGCCAATGTATCAGCCTAGCTCACAGCATCCTCAAACTCCTGGGCTCGAGTGATCCTCCTGCCTCAGCCTCCTGAGTAGCAGGGACTACAGGCGCATACCAACATGCCTGGCTAATTTTTCTATTTTTAGTAGTGACAGGGTCTCACTCTTGCTCAGGCTGGTCTCAAACTCCTGAGCTCAAGTGATCCTTCCACCTTGGCCTCCCACAGTGCTAGGATTACAGGTGTAAGCCACTGAGCCCAGCCTTGCTTCTAGGTATTAACCCAACTGTTTTGAAAACTTTGAAAACTTATGTCCACACAAAAACCTGTATGTGAATGTTTATAGCAGCTTTACTCATAATTATCAAAAATTGAAGTCAGTCACAGTGGCATGTACCTGTAGCCCCAGCTGCTCAGGAGGCTGAGATGGGAGGATCACTTGAGCCCAGGAGTTTGAGGCCCTAATGTGCAATGATCACACTTATAAATAGCCACTGCGCTGCAGCCTGGGCAACACAGTGAGACCAAGTCTCTAACTAAAAACAAAAATTTTTAATTGGAAGCAACCAAGATGTCTTCGACAAGTGAATGGATAAACAAACTGTGGTACATACGATGGAAAACTATTCAGCAAGAAAACCAGAAAATGCTATTCATCTACACAATAGCATGGATGAATCTTAAATGTATTTTGCTAAGTGAAAAAAATCAGACTGGAAATGCCATATATTGGATAATTCCATTCTGGAAAGATAAGACATTCTGGAAATGATAAAACTATAGGGATGGAAGACAGATCAGTGGTTTCCAGGGATCCAGGGATTATGAGAGAAAGAAGTTAACCAGGGAAAGCACGGGCTATGCTTTAGGGTGATGAAACTAACCTGTATGGTATTGGCATGATGGATATATGACTCTATGTGTTTATCAAAACTTGTGATACCTACAGCACAAAGAGTGAAACTTAAAGTATGAAAATTAGAAAAAAAAGTCAACAAGGAGTCCAAGAATACAAGGGATGGAATGCAGATTATGAGAAAGCTTAATGATTTATTTCCAAAGAGTAGGGTACGGAAAGGGGGAATCAAAGTAACTTTACACTGGAGAACCCGGCAGTCACCGCCTTAACCAAGTGATTGAAGTTAACATCACCAGAAAAGGGACAAATTTTTCTGTGCCTCTTGTATGATGTACTGAGGACACATCACTTCTATAGCATTCATGGCCAAAATGCTTAACATGAATGTAAGCAGGAGAAAACGACAGAAAAAAACAAAATTGAAGGACATTCTATAAAATAATGGACTATACTCTTCAAAAAAGTCGAGATCATGAAATCAAAGGAAGACTGTGGAACTGTTTAAAGGAGGCTAAAGAGCCGTGACAACTAGATGAAATATGTCATTCTAGACTGGATCCTGAAAAAAAAAATGATCTATAAAAGATGTTTTGGGGACAATTAAAATTTGAATACAGTCTGTAGATTGAAGCCCAGGCATCGGTCCCTTTTAAACTCCCAGGAGATTTCCACATGCAGCCAAGTTTGAGAACCAGTAGAGTTCCTCCCTTGGTTTTCACTTAGACCTCACTGTTGGCCCAATTAGACCAGGCAGTTTCTAACTCCTGCACTAAAGAGCCTCAAGATCTCTAGGAAGCTCTGAAGACAGCGAGATCGTAAAGATGACATGCTGTAAACCTAATATTGGCATGCTTTTATGGTAATTAATGAGACTAATGATAATGTAACTGCATTAAAAGAATTACAGAGGACTTAAATGATGTAACGAATCTTTCTTCCCTGTCACAATGATGTTTCTTGGCCATCAATTCTGCCTTGTTTCTTAATTTATAAAGACAAGCTTCGATTGCTAAAGTAAAAAGGGCGCACAATGAAATCAATGCAAGAATAAGGTTAACAACCAAAGTAGCTTGTCTCCAGGTATCAGATTTCAGTTCTCTTGACTGTCAGGACTAGGAGCCCTTCCATCCTTTCTTTATCTCCTCTGGGCCCAGAATGTGGACCTTTTCACCTCCTCAAAGACTTCTCACTGTTTACAAGGGCTGAAACCCCTAAGAAATAAAAAACAAAGCTGGGTACGGTGGCCCCGTGCTTACAATCCCAGCTACTTGGGAGGCTGAGTTGGGAGGATCTCTTGAGGCCAAGGGTTGGAGGTTGCAGGGAGCCGTGACCATGCCCCTGCACAAGAGCACTGCCACCCCTCTCACCCGCCAGCTAAGGCCCCACCTCGCTTTGCTTCCAGGCAAACTGCTGAACAATATTCCTGTTTCCTCACTCCTACTTACTCTTCAAGCCACTAGAATCTGCCTTCTTGCCCAGAAATTCACAAAATTCCTTAAAGATGTCCTTGCTGATAAAGCCAAAGGGCAACTTTCCATCGTTACTGACTGTCCTCAGCAGCGTTTGACGCTCCCGGCCATCCCCGACGTGCACACCCAGAGCAAGTTTTGAAGTCGGCAGCCTGAGTTCATCCTGGTTTGGTTACTCACTAGCCCAGCAAACGTAGCCAGTTACAATAAAATTTATTTTAAAAAAAACAAACCAAACCAAAAAACCCATCATTGAATTATTTAGGAATCATGTTCTTTTTTTTAATATACTATAGAAGCGGATTTGCTTGTATTTCATTTAGGACTTTTACACTATGTTTATGAGCAATGTTTTTGGTTTTGCTTTTTAAGCACAAAAGAGAGTTTATTGTCTCATTTAACTGAAGAATCCACTCATATTTATGTTTATATATCAGAGTGATTTTAATTTTCTTTTTTGTGCTGACTTTGTCTGATCTGAGTGTCAGGGTTAAACAAGTCTTGCAAAATGACTTATACAATTTTCCTTCTTTTCTATTCTCTGAAATAGTTCGCGTAAGATTAAGATTAGCTGTCCTTTGAAATTTTATTAAACAGACCTCTGAAAATATCGGGGTGAACTTCTAGTTGGGCAGGATGTTGTCTAGATACCACAGACAATCTTCCCAGTAAAACTACTATGCATGCTGGAGTGAATGTTTTTAAAATTATGTAACTGCATTGCTGAGCTAGCCAAAAAAAAATAAAAAATAAAATAATAATCAAAACGCAAGAAAAATCAAGAATTTAGAGGAAGTGAGAAACTAGATTCTCCCCTCACGGTGTCTCCAAATCGTGGTGAACTTGAATTTTAGTTTTGATGGCTGAGTCTAATACAGGAGGGCAGGTGACAAAATCCATCTCAGAGTCTAATAGAAGATTCCCCTACAAAGCTGGATCTGCAAAAGGCTAAGCCCTTTGGGTAAGGGTAAACTAGAAATAAGTGCACACCAGGGAAGAGGATAATAAGGAAATTTGCTTATCTCGACCGTGTTGCTGAGTAGAGAGAGGGGGAAATGACTTCCTTGAAAATTGAAAGCCAGTTTTTATTTGGTCACAAGGCTGCCTAAAGTAAATTTTCCAGTTGTCTTTGCAACTAAATATAGTCACAACTACATGTTCTGGCCAATGGGATGTAAGGGGAAGTGATTCGTGTTTCTTATATTTCATTTAGGATTTTTCCATGTATGTTCATAAGTGAGATTTTTAATGTTCTTTCCTTGTGCTGGCCTTGTCTGGTTTGAGAGTTCTTAGAAAGGGGGAAAGGTATTGGGGTAGACAGCTATCAGCCTCGTCTCTGCCACAGTGCTGCGAGAGGTGAACAAAACACACAAAGGGGTGTCAAAGGAGTGTCACAGAAATAGATTCTTGCATGAGCAAGAGGGACTCTAATACCCCCCCTTTTTAAAGAGTTGGGGTCTTGCTCTGTCACCCAGACTGCTGGAGAGCAGTGGCCTAATCATAGCTTGCTGTAGCCTTGAACTCCTGGGCTCAAGTGATCCTCCCACATCAGCCTCTTGGGTAGGTAGGACTATAGCCATGTGCCACCATGCCCAGCTATTTTCTTTTTTCTTTTTCTTTTTTGTAGAGACGGGATCTTCCTATGTTGCCCAGGCTGGTCTGAAACTCCTGGGCTCAAGCGATCCCCCTGCCTTGGCCTCTCAAAACGCTGGGATTACAAGCATGAGCCAACATGCCTGGCCTGATTCTAATTCTTTAAAGAAGATCCCAGCCCTAAATTTGAGCCAAGATAGCTGCCTTGCAAAAGAAGCCATAATTAGTGATGGAATGTAGAGGAAGATGGAGTGAATTATTTTTGTCTTCATTCCAAAGTAATCTGGAGCATTTTGTGAGCTAGAAATGGGGAGGGTTTGGGTTTGAATTACTCAGAAAGAAAGGGGGAAATTTTGTGTGTGGCGTGTGTGTGTGTCTATATTCATCAGAGAGTATTCATCCAATCCAATTTAAATATTTCTTGAATGATCCCTTTTCCTGGATGTGCTTGACAGAGCTCTTACGGTTTTCTGCGTTCCTCAGTTCCTGCTCTCATCTGTCCTAACCTACCTCCCCCTGCTCCTCAGAGGAGTCTCATCTTACCTTCCAATCTTGCCCTTGAGCAAGCCAGTCCTCCCCGTCCCCACTGGCGGAAGTACGGCTCGAGGCCACCGTGCCCGGCTGAGCCAGAGACAGAAGAAGTGGTTAAGGAGTTTATCTGGGATGTAACTGCTGATGTAAGAACCTTATTCCAGTCACAGCAAACAGTAAAAGGTAAAACGTTTGTAAAGCCCTTCCAGCCCCACTTCCTTGCACAGATCCAGCTGTGTGGCCCCTTGTCCTGTCACTGGGTTGAATCCTATGAACACCTATATGTTGTCAACATTCCCTACCAGTGGCCTTCAAACCTTTCCATTAATATAGACCATATGAAAGTTTGAAAAACTATATACCCCTTTACCCATTTTTAGTTTGACATCTAATATTTCTCATCAAATTTATTTTTGGTACATAGGATATAATTCCCGCATGTTAAAATTTTGACAAAAATTTAATTGTTCATCTCTTTTTAAAAGTATCTAATGGAATCAAATGTTATAGTGATTTGATACCGACCACCATCCATTTAAAAAATATATGGATGAGTTCCTCTTCAACAGTGGGAAATGTCAAGTTGCTCCTTCTTCTCCTTGAACTTGTATTTCCATTTCACTTTCCCCCCTGGATTTTATCCTAGTGTAATATCTACTTATACTTAAAAGTCTTTTCCATATCACCTCTCATAATTCTCTGAGATAAAAATGTATTAATTGAAATTTTAAATTTTATTTAACTTCCTGTGACCATAAAGTTAGGTCTTATAAATTATAATTATTAGTAATATCAAATTGAGCAAGAATGTAACTACATCCCTGGTAGTCTAGTGGTTAGGAAAGAAATAAAAGAAAATAAAGAAAAAATTTGTAATGCAAATACACTATAAAGTTTGATAAATAACTATTAAACCAGGCCGGGGGTGGTGGCTCATGCCTGTAATCCTAGCACTCTGGGAGGCCGAGGCAGGTGGATCGCTCAAGGTCAGGAGTTCGAGACCAACCTCAGCAAGAGCGAGACCCAGTCTCTACTAAAAATAGAAAGAAATTATCTGGACAACTAAAAAAATATATATAGAAAAAATTAGCCGGGCATGGTGGCACATGCCTGTGGTCCCAGCTACTCGGGAGGCTGAGGCAGTAGGATCACTTGAGCCCAGGAGTTTGAGGTTGCTGTGAGCTAGGCTGAAGCCATGGCACTCTAGCCAGGGCAACAGAGTGAGACTCTGTCTCCAAAAAACCAAACCAAACCAAAACAAAACAAAACTATTAAACCAAAACATTTTCATCACAAGTCATCCCTGTAAAAATGAATAGAGCTAATTTTTTCAATTAATTCAGAAATCTACGGGTGAACATTTATCTGAGGGTTCAGCATTGCTTTTCTTCTTATGCCATCTTGTGGGGTTCCCACAGAAAGGAGATGGGAATAGGAGTCTTTTTTTTTTCTTTCTTATTTTATGTTTCCTGTTTGTTCTTGGAACCAAAGGAGTCTTTTTTTTAACAGCAATATCACTCAATTATTTTAACATCTTCCAAGTTATATGCTGAAAAATCAGATAGTGATCTACCATGAAAACTATTTTTAAAAAATAATTTGAGTGCAAACATGTGGATTAGGTCACCTTCAATTTTGTTGATTGTAAAGAATTGGAAACCACTTGAAACCTGACTTGCAAAAGACTTTGCCATCTATTCATAAAGATTACTCACATTTTCTATTTTTAGTAACTTTGCCAAAAAGATTTTAGAAAAAAATTAGCAATTTACTTCATTTTTGTGTGTAGGGGAGCCAGTATTTGGAGGTACTTTGTTTAATCCAATATACTCAGAAAGGACTGGGAATAAAATCAAAATATTAAGGTTGCTGCAAAAGTAACTTCAGTTTTAGCATTGTTGACATTTGCCATTTGATATTGGAATGCATTTTTTTTTTTGTTTTTTGAGACAGAGTCTCACTCTCTCGCCTGGGGCGAGTGCTGTGACGTCAGCCTAGCTCACAGCAACCTCAAACTCCTGGGCTCGAGCAATCCTACTGTCTCAACCTCCCCAGTAGCTGGGACTACAGGCATGCGCCACCATGCCCGGCTAATTTTTTCTATATATTTTTAGCTGTCCAATTAATTTCTTTCTATTTTTGGTAGAGACGGGGCTGGTCTTGAACTCCTGAGCTCAGAATGATCAGACCGCCTCGGCCTCCCGGAGTGCTAGGATTACAGGCGTGAGCCACCGCGCCCAGCCTGGAATGCATTCTTAAATGTGGTTATGTTATACGTTATTTTAATGTGCATTTCTTGCTTTATGTTTTTTTGCTAATGACTTGTTACTTGCTGTTTACTTTGTGTTTATTTTAGACTATGGAAATGATGTTAGACAAAAAGCAAATTTGAGCGATTTTCTTATTCGAGTTCAAAATGGGTCATAAAACAGTGGAGACAACCAGCAACATCAACAACACATTTGGCCCAGGAACTGCTAAAGAACGTACCGTGGTTCAAGAAGCTTTGCAAAGGAGACGAGAGCCTTGAAGATGAGGAGCACAGTGGCCGGCCATCGGAAGTTTAACACGACCAATTGAGCGCAATCATCAAAGCTGATCCTCTCCAACTACATGGGAAGTTGCCGAAGAACTCAACGTCGACCATTCTGTGGTTGGTCATTCGGCATTTGAAGCAAACTGGAAAGGTGAAAAAGCTCGATAAGTGGGTGCCTTCTGAGCTGACCGAAAATAAAAAAAATCGTCATGTTGAAGGCTGTCTTCTCTTCTTGT
Organism: Indri indri; assembly: GCA_004363605.1. Lineage (NCBI taxonomy): Eukaryota > Metazoa > Chordata > Mammalia > Primates > Indriidae > Indri > Indri indri. The sequence goes on from RJWJ010036179.1 coordinate 9,493, forward strand.
AAGCAACAACGATGAATCATTTCTCGATCCGATTGTGACGTGTGATGAAAAGTGGATTTTATACGACAACTGGTGATGTCCAGCTCAGTGGTTGGACCAAGAAGAAGCTCCAAGCACTTCCCAAAGCCAAACTTGCACTAAATAAAAGGTCATGGTCACTGTTTGGTGGTCTGGTGCCGGTCTGATCCACTGCAGCTCTCTGAATCTCAGGGAAACCGTTACATCTGAGAAGTATGCTCAGCAAGTCGATGAGATGCACTGAAAACTGCAATGCCCGCAGCCGCACTGGTCAACAGAAAGGGCCCCATTCTTCTTACAACACCCCCGACCACATGTAGCACAACCAACGCTTCCAAAGTTGAATGAATTGGGCTACAAAACTTTGCCTCATCTGCCATTTTCACCTGACCGCTTGCCAACCAACTACCACTTCTTCAAGCATCTCAACAACTTTTTGCAGGGAAAATGCTTCTGCGACCAGCAGGATGCAGAAAATGCTTTCCAAGAGTTCGTGGAATCCCTAAGCACAGATTTTTAAGCTATAGGAATAAACAAACATTTCTTATTGGCAAAAATGTGTTGATTGTAATGGTTCCTATTTTGATTAATAAAGACGTGTTTGAGCCTAGTTACAATGATTTAAAATTCACAGTCCGAAACCGCAATACTTTTGTGCCAACCTAATACTAAATTTTAATTTTTTTTTTTTTTTTTGAGACAGCGTCTTGCTCTGTTGCCCAGGCTAGAGTGCGTGGCATCAGCCTAGCTCACGGCAACCTCAAACTCCTGGGCTCAAGCGATCCTACTGCCTCAGCCTCCGTAGCTGGGACAACAGGCGCTCGCCACCACCCACGGTTAATCTTTTCTATTTTTAGTAGAGACAGGTCTCGCTTTTGCTCAAGTTCGTCTCGAACTCCTGACCTCAAGTGATCCTCCCGCCTCGGCCTCCCAAAGTGCTAGGATTACAGGAGTGAGCTATGGTGCCTGGCCTAAATTTTAAAATTTTAATACACTTTGCTAATGCAACATATTTTGATGAAATGCTTTTATGTTCTCTCATACTATTTGCTAAAATCATAAAACTACACATCGACTCATTTAATTTATGTAAAATGTCCACCACATAAGATAGTCCTCCCTGTTGAAGAATAAACCAGGCTGGAGATGGTGGTTCATGCCTGTAATTCCAGCACTTTGGGAGGCTGAGGTGGGAGGATCACTTGATGCCAGGAGTTAAAGACCAGCCTGAGCGCCATAGTAAGACCCCATCTCTACAAAAAAATAAAAAAAAATTAGCCCGGCGTGGTGGCACAAGCCTGTAGTCCCAGCTACGATTCTCAGAGGCTGAGGCAGGAGGATCGTTTGAGCCCAGACATTTGAGTTTGCAGGGAGCTATTATGACACCACTGCCGTTTAATCCGGGCTACAGAGAGAGAGACCCTGTCTCAAAAAGACAAAACAAAACAAAAAACCTCAAAATGCATTTGGAAAGATAGTTTACTAAAAGCAGTCAGATTAACACTGTAATAACATAGTACTCATAATTAATCTATTTTTATAAAAAATTACAGGAACAACAATAAATCTATATGCCATTTCTTATTATTTTATTTGCAATAATATAGTGTAATGTGCAGTTAAAATTCTCAGTTATTTATGAAAGGACAAAATGATTTTTAAAAGACACAGTATTTGTTCGGTAAATGAGTATGTGCATTGAATTCTGGTGTTAGCTTTTGGAAATAATTAAATAAAAGACATAAAATTTTCAGAAATAATACCATTAATTCCATTAGCCATTATGGTCAAAGTTTTTCATATATTTAAGGAAAAAAGTAACAATAATATATGTATGTGTGTAAAATAACTAATAGTTCCCCCAGCTAGCATATAATTTTAAATTTTATTAATGGGAGATAGAAAATATTAAACATTTTCAAGAGGAAATAAGATGAGGATTGACTATAATTAGAACAAGTGTTTTATGACATAATTTGATACAATGTGTTTTAATTGTCTTATTAAATGATGTCTTCAAATCCAAAAGAAGTCACTTTTGGAAAATTTAGCTGTAGGTTTTATTACATACATTGAGACTCTGGTAGTCCCGGAAAACATGGCAGCTCCACTGGAAGAAGCAGTGTCACTATGTTGTGCTGATGCAGAACTCAGGGTGCTTTGCTTTCCCCAACCTAGGAATGACTCTTAAACTGAAAGGAACGTCTTGTGTTTACGTATGTAGGCGGAAAAGCCATTTGGCATCCAATATTTTTACCAATGCTTTTGCTTTCCTCTCACTCAAATCTCCCTGGAGAGTAACCCATGGTTCTCAAGAGTCAGGGGGTGGAAAGTAGAAAACTGTCATCGCCCTCAATGTCCAAAGCACAGTGTATCTGATCCACTACATCTTCCCCCAAAAGCTAAATGCTCCCAATTTTAGTGCAACACTTCGCTTTTAGAAACACATGTCTGGGAATGACAGAAAGCTTTTGATAGGTTTATATGCCTGGATTAATCACTAACAGAGGCTTCCCTGGAGGTGTTTACAACCCAGGACAGGGCACTGAACTGTAAAGATGCAGAATGGCTGAGGGGGACATCTTTCTTGTATAAAGTACAAGAAGCACTACTGTAGTTAATTGAATGCAACCCCATTAATTGTAGAATGTACCATCATTTTATGGGCCAATAAGGAAGAAAAACTCTGCTAATTAGATTTATGATAATGCTCTCTTATCACTTAGAAATGTTACACTTATTGAAAGATCTTTAAAACACTCACTTAGACACATTTTTAACCTTGCAAATAAATAGGTTAAAGTGTTTTTCAGCTGTCTTTGCAGCCAGAGTAGCTCACGCCTCAACTCAGAGTTGATAACTTTTTTCCCTTACAACGTTGTCTTAGGGGCATCAAGAGCACTGGTGAGGCAGCATTTCCCCAAACACTGCTCCACTCTCCTCGCAGGGGTTTTCTTCTAAGTCACTGACATCTATTTTCAGGTTTTGATGCTGGGACTTTCTTGCTGTTACCAGAAGGTGTCAGGCAAAGACAGCTATGGCAAGACCGCTACTTGGCCAATACAGACGGTAACCTGCATCCGGATTTCAGAAGTATTAGCATGTAGGCGGGGAAAAAAAAGATCATCTCAGAATCAATGAAGCAGTAGTGTGAAGGGGGAGCTAGGAAAGGAGACCTATGGGAAGCTACCACAGGCCGGTGCGCTGGCTCACGCCTGTAATCCTAGCACTCTGGGAGGCCGAGGCAGGAGGATCGCTTGAGGTCAGGAGTTTGAGACCAGCCTGAGCAAGAGTGAAACCCTATCTCCACTAAAAATATAAAAAAATAGCTGGGTGTGGTGGCGTGCGCCTGTAGTCCCAGCTACTCAGGAGGCTAAGGCAGGATTGTTTGAGCCCAGGAGTTTGCTGTGAGCTAGGCTGATGCTTTGGCAATCTAGCCTGGGTGACAGAGCAAGACTCTGTCTCCAAAAAAAAAAAAAAAAAAAAAAAACTGGGGGAAGCTACCACAAAGTACAGATATGTAGATGTTAAGGATCTGGAAAGAGACTCTAAAACATCACAATAGCTTGTGTACACCTTGGATAGTGCACGCAGCTTGAAGACCACGACTTAGACCAAACTTTTTGGTCTCAGCACCCTTTTGCACTCATAAAAATTATTGAGGAACCCAAACGGCATTTGTTTATGGTGGTTATATGTATTTAATATCAAAAATTAAAACAGAAAAATTTAAAATATTAATGTAATTCATTTAAGAAATAATAAACCCACTGCATATTAGTAAAAATAATATATTTTTATATAAAATAACTATATTTTACAAAACAAAAGTTAGTAAGAAAGGGGAACTGTTTTACATTTTAAAAACTCTTTTCGATGATTGTTTAATGTCTAGATTCTCCTATCTGCTTCTGTTTTCAATATATTGTGATATATTGTTTTGGCTGAAGAATATGAAGAAAATCTGGACTCAAACAGATAAGTATTTAGAAAAGGGAAGGTCTCCCAGATGCCATGAAGTGTTCTTAGGGACTCCCAGAGGTCCTCAGATCACGCTTTAAGAATCACTGACCTAAAAAAATATTTGCACGTGTGCCCCAGAAAATGCATACAACTCTGAGGAGTACAATTGTTATACTGGCATCGTTTTTAATAACCAAGAGCTGGACATAAGACATACCCAATAAGAGTAGAATAGATAAACAAATTGTAGTATATTCATACCATAGAATACACATTAATGAAAATGAATGAAAACAGTTACATGTATCAAAATGAATGAATGTCACACAATATCGATGACTAAGAGTAGTCTACAATAACACATACAGTATGATGCTATTTGTACAAGGGTCAAAAATGGGCAAAACTCAGTGGCTCATGCCTGTAATCCTAGTACTTTGGGAAGCTGAGGTGGGAGAATCCCTTGAGGCCAGGAGTCTAAGACCAGTCTGTGCAACATAGCCAGACCCCATCTCTACAAAAAATATTTTAACAATTAGCTGGTATGGTGATGTGTGCCTGTAGTCCCAGCTACTCAGGAGACTGAGGCAGGAGGATGACTTGAGCACAGGAGGTGGACTATAGTGTGCTATGATCACACCTGTGAATAGTCACTGCCCTCCAGCCTGGCAGTATAGCAAGACCCCATCTCTAAAAAAAAATTTTTTTTAAATGATAGTAAAGCTATAGTACAGGAAATATTTTATTTCTTAATCTGGGTAGGAGTTACATGAGTGATGGCTCTATAATTACCCAGTACATGGACAGGAAGAGTCATTATTGTAAAGATGTCAAATCTTCACAATCTACATATTCAATGCAATTACAATAAAAATTCCAGCAGGCTTTTTGTAAAACTTTGCAAGGTGATTCTCATATTTACATGGAAGAGCAAAGAGTGTCTTAACTACTCCTTGCTCTTAGTTAAGTTTAGTCAAGACACTCCTAAAGAAAATGATATCTATCCAGACTTATTCAAAAGCTATAGAATTTAAAACAGAGTATATAGGTGCAGGAATAGACAAATATATGAATAGAATGTAATAAAGGGCCCAGGAAGTAGGCCTATGCATACATGGAAACTTGATTCATGACTCAGGCAGTATTGTAGGTGAATGAGGAAAGAACAGATTGTTTCTTACAGGGAAAATTGGCAATACTGGGAGAAAATTAGATCCCTATCAGGAACTACATATGAAAATAAATGACAGAGGATACACTGCAAGTAACATTATAAAACTTTAAAAATATATACAAGAAGAATATCTTTACAAACTCATGTAAGGAAAGATTTCTTTAGACAAAAGGATTGATAGATTCAAGTATGCTAAAGTGAAGAATTTTTGTTAATCAGAAAACACTGTAGGGGGTGGGGAGTGGGTAAACACACAACTAATGAGTTCGGAGCACACTGTATGGGGGAAGGTCACGCTTGTAGCTCTGGCTTGGGCAAGGAGAAGGCATTATATGTAACCAAAATGTTTGCACCCCCATAATATTCTGAAATTTTAAAAAAGTCAAATAAATTAAAGGTAGTATGCATGCTTTATAATCCTATTTTGGAACATATGTGTGTGTGTGTGTGTGTGTGTGTGTGTGTGTATCTGTGTGTATATATTAATGCCAAGATAAACTCTGGATGAATGTTCACTAAAATATTCAGTGATGATTTCCACATGGTAAAATTGGAGATTATTTTCAAATTTTTTTGGTCATCTTTACGCGTTTCTTATTTTAAAATAATGAATGCAATGCTTTCATGGTCAGAAAAAACAATGGTGTTATTTTGGGCATTTTTATTAATAAAAGATTATTATATTACCAAAAAAAAAAAAAACCACTGTAAAGACAGTGGCCACATACTAGGAAAGATACATATAGCTGACAAAAGACTGGCGGTCGTAACAGTGGTAATAATGTAACGATGATGGCAACAATAACAGCAAATGCTTACGTAAAACTTACCATACATCAGGAACTATTTCCTAACACTTTCAACACTAATTATTGTATTTTTATTTTATTATTTCATTTTGTTTAGAGATAGAGTCTTGTTCTGTTACCCAGGCTGGAGCACAGTGGGATGATCATTGCTAGGGTGGAAAACTTAGTGGGTGCTCACGTGAGGGGGGAGAAAGATTTCTCATGCAGAGATTAGGATAGAAAGAAGAGGTTTATGAGCTTTTCCCTGGGGAGGGGAACAGGACCAGCAAGGAAGCGGAAAGGGAAGAATGTGCTGGCCCCAAAAACCAGCTACTGGGGCTTTTTAAAGGGGGTTGTAAAAATTGCACATATAGTCGAGAAACTGCTGCATCCGCTCCTTTCTTTCTTCTTGGCAGCAGGTAGAGAACAAAAACTGCTGGGATGTCAAAGTCCAAGAGTTGGCTCTCCTGCCTTTCCTCGGGAGAAGGGATTATCACAGGAGATGTGATTCTATCCTGGAGACAGGGCTGAGGCCTGGAGTTCACACCCTGCTGCTCACTCAGGAAGTCTTTAGACTGTAAAAAAGCAGATTCTCGGCCTGGCGCGGTGGCTCACGCCTATAATCCTAGCACTCTGGGAGGCCGAGGCGGGTGGATTGTTTGAGCTCAGGAGTTCGAGACCAGCCTGAGCAAGAGCAAGACCCCGTCTCTACTAAAATTAGAAAGAAATTAATCAGCCAACTAAAAATATGTAGAAAAAATTAGCCGGGCATGGTGGCACATGCCTGTAGTCCCAGCTA
>RJWJ010036180.1:0-16217 GCA_004363605.1 Indri indri
CAGCTTTCCTGTCCTTTGACACCAAATAGTGATAGTGACAGCAGCAAGCAATATTGAAAATGACTCCTCCAAAGTGCTCTTTCCTGTGAATGCATGGCACAGAGAGGCAAGGGAAAATTTGGTGGGTGTTTGGATTACGTTTGCATCTCACACGTGACTACTTCATTACTACCAGTGGCAGGACTATTGCTAATGCAATCAAAGCACTCAGGAAGTCTCCATTGTGGCTGAACATGCAAAATTCTGAGAGTAGTTAGTGGGACATAATCACATGATTAGGTTTGAGGCATGAATTGTTTTTCTCTAGTTCTTCACTTAGTGAAAACAGTCTAGACCATTGTTTGAACAATAATAAACAAAATCCTTCCTTAGCAACAGTCCACTATTTTTTTTTCCTTAATAGAAATCAAATGGCATTCTACCTTTAATAATAATGTGTTTTTTATTATTCTGTTTTCTTTTGGATCTGACTATACTGGAAAAGATTGGTTCACTACTGAGCTTCATAAGAAACTGCTTTTCTTTTTTCCTGTATTAACTTTTCAAAAGTAACAATATAATTGTATATAGGATTTCCAATATTGTTAAGCCAGTGAACTGGACAATGCCATAAATAAATATTTAAATTTGCCCTGGTAAAAATCCCAGAATCTAAATAAAATAAGAAAATGTTACTATTAATGACCCCTAGTAAGTTACATTTTTGTATTTTTATTTATCTCTTTTGTATTTGTTTGTGTTTTGAGTGTGTTTTAGGGTCCTTTTAGGAAACAGAATTCTATCAGTAAAGCACTAACTATATTTGGTTTAGCTGTATGGTTCTCTAATGTGCTGTTATCCATTGATTCCTTTTTTTGGAGTACCATAAGAGGTAAATAAATTGCAATAATGTAAACTTGAAATATACAAGTATCCCATGAAATTACAAAAATAAACACTTGATTATGAAAAAAAGTAATCTTTCAAATTAGGTATAATCTATTGTTTCTGAGGTGGTTCAATCATTTGGCATTATGACGGACATCAATATTTTTCAAAAAATGAAAAAATTCTCAAAATTAATAGCTTTCTATTTATTTTCCTGAAATTTTAGAAAACAAACTTGTGCTTAATTTTAATAATGAAACACCTCTGTTCAGCTAATATAGTCTTCAACAGGATTATAGACTGAGGTCACTATTAATGTTTTTAAATAACATTAAGGGTAGTAATAAAAGTAATTGAGAAGAGATGGAATTTCGTCATTTAAGTGGGGACAAGGTGAATTTTTAAGACAAATTCAAATGTTCAGCCAAATGTTGAAAAGACGACAAAACATCACAGAATCTATAACTGCATTACTTTCAGATAGAGGTTACTACTATTTACGATTAAGTTTTCAAAGCCTATCTTTTGCAGGATGTAGATGTAGGAATGACTACAAAATATTAATAAATCTAAATATACAAATGAACTGGAAAAACTCTTTATTAAATAGATCTGAAGGATATCTATAATCTTTTATCAATATCATATTTTGCCTAACAATCATTTCCCATTTCTACTTCCTAATATCATCCACTCATCAGGCAGCCATGGTTTCATGGGAATTGGCAGATCCCAAATTCAGAGGAAAGAGTCTAATCTATGCAGGCCACTCATGGCAATTTCACTTCCCTTACCTGTATTTGGTTTCACATTAGACATAGACTTCAATCATCACCAGTGAAATGAGATGAGAGTTCTCCTTGGGGTCTTTAAAGACACATTTCTTTATTCTTCAAAAAACTGAGAGAAGTCAAACTGTCTTCTTCCTTTGGAGGTTGCTGTCCTGGGAAGTTATACCTAGAACTTCTGCAACTACTTTGTAGCTCTGAGAAGTTACAAATATGAAGCACAAGTATTTGACACTAAGGATGGCAGAGTGGAGAGAGAGAAAAAAATTTGGGTTCTTGATGAGATCAATAAACTTTAGATAAAACTAGAGTGAGAGCTTGCATTATTTCTGGCCTTTTTCTTCAGTGACATAAATAATGGTGATGCTAATGATGTTCTCATTGTTCAAGACAATTTTAATTGGATTTTCTGTTTCTTATTGCCTAAATATTCCTAAAAGACAATTTCCTACACACACCAACAAACTGTTTGTTGAATAACATGAAATCAGATTGAAAAGGCTAAGAGCTCACAAAGTATAAGGAAAATAAAAGATACTTGAACATTCACTCATGATTGATTACACTACAAATAACCCAGCATTAATACACATGCCCACTCACAGACATAAACTTGAAAGAAAGTCTAATTTTAGAATCTAATGATGCAAAATCATTCATTACTTTGATGGCATTGACATAGCAGCAGTTGTATCAATGATTTGGTATTATGCAGACAAAACAATCAGTTGATTGATTTCACTTTTCAACCTAGTGTTTTGGCATAATGAGGAATAATCTAAAATAATTATAGAAGTTGATTTAGAAACAAGAATTTCAGTCTAGTTATCCATTAGAAGATATTGGTTGAGTTTATGTCCTGTATCCCATGAACTCTGCTAAGTGCTAAAATTACAGAAGTGATTAAAACACAGCCTCAACCCTAACATCCCAACACACAATGAAAAGTGTCAGCACCAGCAAATTTTCAGGCCTTTCTCCAAGGCATGAAATAAAAGAAAATGGAGTAAATCTCATGCATCTATTTCAAATACAACTTGCATTTATAGAACAACACTCAAAGTGGAAGAAGATTCTTTAGACTAAGAACATTTAGAATACAAATTGTTTGAGGACATAGTTTGTACAGAAATCAGTCAATGGCATTCTATCATGAATAATCTGGTTCAGAGAAAATTATTTAATTTTGCTTCATAATTCTTTTTTGTTATATCTAACATAATGGCCATGAAAATCTAATTCGATCATTTGCTTGTATTAAAATCCCACTGTCAAAAAAAAACTTATATTTTAATGTTATCCTCTAACATATGCAGATCCATTTTGGCCCATATGCTTTTGGCAAGAATAGCATGAAATGTAATTTCAAATGATGTGTCCATAGTGTGTAGGAGTTAAAATGTTAGGCTATTTATTGTTGTGCTGCACTGGAATTTGAAAGGGACAGCTGATATAGATGTAATTAGAATCTTGCCTGTTAAGGAATCTTATGAATTATTAAAGTCCAGATCCTATTATTCCTTCTTAAATTGTTCTTTTTAACTTCTTGTTGCCACATGTGCCACCCCCCTTCAAATGCTGAGCAATTACCCTTTATAGGGTCAAAGAAGCACCTAAAGGCCCCATCTGGAAAGCTGAGATAAGAGCCTATGGTTTAGCTTAAACAGCTGTTTAAGTGAGACATTAAGATCAGGTTGGGGAGAAAGCCATTACCTTGGGGCTTTCTGAACAGCTAAAAGAGATTTATTCTAGTGTACTTTACATCAATTCTTGGATGCCTTTCTCTATTTTTATAAAGCTTCATTTTCATCTAACTTCAAAGTATTGTCCTGATGTATATGAAATGCTGGATTGAAAATTGGATACAGTTTTGCATACTAAAACAAAATATTAATATATGTTTATTATGCACATGTGTATATATACTTTATATGTGTGTATATATATGCACACTTTTTGAAGGATGGCATAACTGCTTGTTAATTTCACTAAAATAAGTAGAAATGTTTTTATTCAAGCTGTCTCATTCTTAAGAGTTTGAAGCAAAGTTTATTTTATATATACATTTTTGAGTTTTCTGAGGAAATCTTCTCTGTATTTCCAGAGGAAAGATTCATTTAATCACTACTTGAGTTTAAAAATAATTGTAAATATTTCATCAAAGGCATTTTCTAGGTGAATGCTGTGATTGGGACTTTGTAGAAACACTGACTTGTCAAACATTTATATCACAGTTTTGGCTTATTCTTACATCTATGACATTGAATGTTTGGGGGATAATTTAAACTTTGGCCTGTGACCTGTTTACACAGAGGCAGTTGATGGTTATGCAAACATCTTTGCTGATGTTGGTTTCTTAGATGCTGAAATATGTCCTTAGCCAGGAGTGGAGTGGGGGTTTGGCAATGCCATTATGAATATAACAGAAGTTTATGAAAGTAAACAATTTGCTCTGAAATCAGTCTTCCATAAAAATAATTATCAATACATTAGTGAAAAGAAGCCTTCATTTTTTTCATGTATGGATAGTGGCAGAAACATCTCTAGGAGTTTGAGTTAAAGCAGGTAGTGGCTAATGCACTTCACTATGCCCACAGCCGGGTCTAAGCACTGAAAGAGGTGGTATGTAAGATCATCAGCAAAATGTGAAATATGTGTACGTGGTCATCTGAGCATAGATCCTACACATAAATATAAATATGACAATGTTGATTAATTTTTAAGTTAAAGCCCTGAATTTGCATGATCATTTATATCACTGTGCTATAGAAGTCTTCAGGAATATACTACTAAATTTTCATCAGCGTGTACCATTTATTTTGCTATGGCAATATCTGTCACCTTGAAAATTTCTTTAGGGAGTTATGTGTTGCAATAGAGATTTAAAATTTCTACTTTATATACATATGTGTGTGTGTGTGTGTGTGTGTGTATGTGTGTGTGTGTGTATGTGTATACATACCCATATTAAACATTTGCTGTGTGGTGCAAAGCACTGAGCTAAGCATTTTCATGTGTTATCTAACTTAATGCTAACAAAAATGTCTAGGACATATGTAATACTATCATTACTATTCTTCAGATGAGAAAACTTGAGTCTAGATAGTTTTAAGTAGCTTTTTCATTTTGCAGCTAGTATTGGGATTATGATTCTAGCCCTTGCATTAGAGAATGTTGTTTATTTGCTATAGTAAGTGAGAATATTGTATTCTGAGTATATGTGAGGTCAGTGATAAAAGGCAAACATGCAACCATGTGATAATTATTAATACATTTTTATTTAGACATTTTATAACAAAGTACTTATGTTTATAATTATTGCTTGCTTATCTTTTTCAATATTTTAATTCTTTATGTGTGCTGCCACAATATCAAAGTCTAAGGTGATCTTTCTCAGTTCTATTTTCTCAACTCAGACCCTAGAGGATCCGTGCTTACCTATTTTAAATTACTTTATATAACCAGTCCTTATTAATGTAGTTTCTGTTCCATTCTTTCATCTTCCTTTCTAGGATTTCTGCTCTAACCCTTTTGAGAGTAATTACACTCTCTCGTCAGAAGTATATGTTTTGTATATTTCCTTGCTTATATCAACTGGCTTTATATAGACACCTAAATTTTTGTGAGATGCCGAGCACACAGTAGAAAGAAATGGATTTCCTTTCTAATGCAGGGGTAAGGGAGTGGTGTTAAGGAAAGTTCCTGGACACTCCAGGTTCAGTAATGCAGGGTATGAATTCACACCAGCTTACTTATCAATTCATCCTTGTCATGAAAGTAGAAAGTCAAGGAACCTTGGTTAGGATAAGTGAACACTGGCTGAGTCAGCTCTATTGTCTTTATGCAGTTGAAATCATGTTGGAATCAGGAAAGTTTGAAATTGAACATTCTCAATCTCTTGCTGTCCACCAAAATGTTGCCTGTTTTTCACCCTTGTATTCCTTGTTCTCTGAGAAAAAAGTGGAAAGATTGTGTCTCAAGGTCTCTGATGGGAGTTAGTGCAATGGCTATAAAATTAGGTCATTAAAATATGTACAGGAAGAAAAAAGGGAGGAAATGAGGACAAAGGAAGATAGGAAAGAAGGGAGGAAGCGGGAAGGAAGGAAGAGAGAAAAATTCACATAGTGCTATTTTGGATGAGTTTTCTAATAGTAAATAAGAGTAATATTTATTGAATAATTACATGATGGATGGACAGACTCAAACTTTGTGGGGCCTGAAAGTTATAACATGTGGGGGCCAGTTTAAAGCAAGCACAAATTACAAACAAAAATTACATGACCATAGCCACTTCGACACAGTGGGATAAGAAATCACTAAATACAAAATGCCCTCTCCCTGGGGGTTGGGCACTTCCGAATGAAGAGTCCTGCCTCTTAAGCTCCAAAAGCTTCAGGTTGAGTCTGTCTCTGACTGAGGGTAGATCCTGCACTGAGCTTATGCAGTCCTTTCTTCAAGCAAATGAAAGAGAAAATGGCGGCCTGGAAAAGCCAAATAAGTTGCCCAAATTCATGCAGTTACAAAGAGATGGAGCTAGGAAGCCAACTTTTGTCCTTCAGACCCTAGAGCCTACCTCTCTAACTCTTCTAGGTTCTATCTGCAGATTTCATTAGTATTTGCAAGTGAATGTTACAAACACAGCAAGGAAGGAAAGAAAAAGGACATCTAAATGGTGGATCTTTAATTAAAGTTTAAAAATTGTGCATTTTCCTTTATTTGTAATTTTTCTACCAAGACTGACTCACAGTCTTTCTTCAATGGTACAATTAGACTGCATCAGATCTTGAATTGTGGTGGAAATGTGTGAATGACAAATCTTAAAAAAAAAATTATGGACCAGAAATGGTCCAGAGGATAATAGGGTAATTAATTATGTGAGGAATGGAGAAATGCTCATATTAAGGAGAAACTAAAAATCTCAATATTTATTCTTATATTCATTATTCAAAATGAAAAGACAAGGGAAACTCATAAATAGCTTGAACCTTTTAAATGTATGCTTTTGGTAAATAGGTAACTATTCACCCAACTGGAGATAATTAGAACAGTGGGGAACATATTGATGCTTTGAAGAGATGGGTTCAGAACAAGAAAAATAAAGTGCCCTTCTACTCTTTGAAGTAGTGGGAGGTAAAATAATGAAATATGTTATCCTTAGAAAGGGGTTTTAAAAATGTTTTCACTGGAGCTTTAGGAATTTCAAGACATTCCTGGATACTGCCTCTCCACCTCAGACACATCTTCACCTATATCATATATCCTAGACACAAATTTTTGAAAGAAAATAAAGAAATAAAGGCATATTGTGTTTATAAAGGAGCCCAGGGAATCATGTCCTACAGGTACAAGTAAGGAAAAATAATAACATGCTGGTATTAGGGGTTTATTGATACATGTGGAACTAACTAAAATCAAATCAACAAAAGTTTTCCTTATACAAATAAATCCCCTGCCTGGGTACATATGTAATGGACTCATGGTGCTCTTAGGAAATCTATCTTTGGATCAATCAGAATAAATGATAGTTCATGAGTCAGAAATCCTATAATGATACACATGTTTTGAGTTTAGAATTTGAACAATTGGAGACATTTCAGAAATTGATATTCCTTTTCTAATACCTTATCAAATTTGAATACATGTTCCGACACTCAGTGTTTTGTATCAACCACAATAATTCAAATGAATGTCATTATTTTATTCTTTCAAAAAAATTTGAAGTTATGTTTTGTGAGTAAAGAATAAGAAAATTCTGTTTGCTCTTAAATTTGCTCTTGTTTAAGATCAGAGAAAGGAATACTAAGTTGTTGCTGCTCATAAAAAAACCCAGAAATGCTAGTAGACAGCATGGTGTGTACTGCAAGCTCAGTAAATGTTCACTGAATGAATAAATGAATGAATTAATTAAATAACCCCTACCAATAGGGAAAGAGTGTGAGGCCTGCCTTGAAATTCACTGAGAACTCTTAGCTACTGTGCCATGCTTAGCTTCATGAACACTAATTCTAGACCTAAGAATGTTCTACTATGGCATGGAATGGTGTTTAGATTGCTTTGAAGAAGCTTAGGGCTGCTGGGAGATTTTTTAAAGGGGTTTCACATACAATTATGCTGAATGAAGATTTAAACTTTCCAAGGACTTCGTGATTGTCTTTTAATATTTTATGACTTTGTTATTCTAAGTAAAATTTCAACATAAAAATTCTTCTAGGCTGGGCGTGGTGGCTCATGCCTGCAATCCTAGCACTTTGGGAGGCTGAGGCAGGGAGGATCACTTGAGGTCAGGAGTTTGAGACCAGCCTGAGCAAGAGTGAGACCCCGTCTCTACTAAAAATAGAAAGAAATTAGCCAGGCAACTGAAATAGAAAAATTTAGCTGGTCATGGTGGCACACGCCTGTAGTCCCAGCTACTAGGGAGGCTGAGGCAAGAGGATCACTTGAGCCCAGGAGTTTGAGGCTGCTGTGAGCTAGGCTGACTCCATAACAGTCTAGCCCAGGCAACAGAGAGAGGCTTTGTCTCAAAAAAAAAAATCTCCTAATGTTTCAAAAAATAACGCTCACTACAAGATCCTCGAGCACATAACAGACCACTCTGGAGAATCTCCTTAACGAATCAAAGAGGAAATTTGTAAGAGGAATAAAGGTAAGATGATAACAAGTAGGTGTTTATCCAGTTTAACCAGCACACATGCTAAGAAGATCTCATTTATATGCGAGAATGGTAAGGCCTGGGAACTTTAAGTTGGCCAAAAAAATTCATTTCACTTTCAAATTTATGGATTTTGAACACGGTATTATGGATGCTCTGAAGCCTGTGGTAGTAATTAGGGATTATTGAGCTGGGTCTGAAAATGACATGTCCAATCAAACTAGAGCTGTTTCTGAGACAAGTTTCAGCCAGTATATGCTACTATATTATTAAACTATTAGCCATATACATTCATTAAGCCACATACAGCTTAATGGGCCAAATCAACTCTGTGTGTCTGTGTTTGTGTGTGTGTGTGTGTGTGTGAGTGTGTGTGTATGAGAGACAGAGAGACAGAGAGAAAGAGATCAGGTACTAAACATTGGAAATTATGACTCTGTTAGAATAACCATGCGTGAACATAAACTGCCTTTTGAATTGTGGTAGGTCTGCTGAGAATTAGGTTGGGGACCGAGAGGCAATTTGCTTCCACACAGACCTGGATTCTACTGATTCTAATATTCAGCTTATGATACAGAAAAAAAATTAACCCACATTGTGAATAAAACTTCCATAGAATTGTTTCAAAAATATAACCATATTTTCATTTTTATAGAAAACAATGCTAGTTAATGCTTCATGGATTCCACAAGATTATAGGCAGAATGCTGCGAAGAACGTTATAATAACTTGTAATTTAAGATTTATGGAGCACAGAAACCTTGTTGGACACTGCCAAATGGCAGAATTAGATGAACCTTTTGCTTAGAGGGGTTACAAAATAAGAGCAATATACGTTGTAAGAAGAGAAAGGACCCATTACATGGCTTAGCATATCGATTGTCCAAGTGGAAAACGGCTCACATTGTTTCTCTTGAATTCTGTGTTTCAAATAACAAAAAACCAATTCCATTTTGAAAGTCATATTAATTGTAACAGTACTATTAGATAATTATGAAATAAGACTTATTTTACTCAAGTATTGACAAAGTGCCTCAGATGAGCAGTGCCAAGTACTCAGTAAATACTAGTTGAATAGATTTTTAAATTAATGAATACAATTTTTGATTTCTTCTTTTTGTTTATCATTATCCTTTGGAAGATTATCTACCTTACATACATTTTGAAATTAAAATGGCCCAATACACATATTTATACAAATATAGTTAGTCTTACCGACTGCCCACTGATGGTTGAAAGACAGAAGTTAATTATTTTATTTAGAGATTCATGGCCTACACCTTTAACTAAACTAATCGTAAGACATTATGCTGAAATGCGCAACAATTTTCTAACCAATATTTCCATATTAAGGCTATAATGCATACTCTATGAGCGTGTATAGGAAGTGAAGGCAAGGAATATGTAGATAATTAATGAAAGTGAATGAATGTTATTTTGCCCATCTTTTACTGCTTTATTTTATTTATTTATTTATTATTATTAGTTTTATTTCAGCATATTATGGGGGTACAAATGTTTAGGTTACATATATTGCCTTTGCCCCACCTGAGTCAGAGCTTCAAGCGTGTCCATCCCCCAGACAGTGAGCACTGCACCATTTAGGTGTGTATATATCCATCCCCTCGTCTCCCCTCCCATCTGCCAGACACCCGATGAGTATTATTACTATATATGCACTTAAGCATTGATCAGTTAATACCAATTTGATGGTGAGTACATGTGGTGCTTGTTTTTCCATTCTTTTTTATTTTTTTTAATTTTTTTTATTTCAGCATATTACGGGGATACAAATGTTTAGGTTATGCGTATTGCCTTTGCCCCACCTGAGTCAGAGCTTCAAGAGTGTCCATATCCCAGACGGTGTGCACCACACCCATTAGGTGTGTATATACCCATCCCCTCCACCCCCCTCCCATCTGCCAGACACCCGATGAGTATTATTACTATATATGCACTTAAGCGTTGATCAGTTAATACAAATTTGATGGTGAGTACATGTGGTGCTTGTTTTTCCATTCTTGGGATACTTCACTTAGTAGAATGGGTTCCAGCTCTATCCAGGATAATACAAGAGGTGCTATATCACCATTGTTTTTGTGGCTGAGTAGAACTCCATGGTATACAAGTACCACATTTTATTAATCCACTCCTGTATTGATGGGCACTTGGGTTGTTTCCACATCTTTGCAATTGTGAATTGTGCTGCTATAAACATTTGAATGCAGAGTCCTTTTTATAGAATGTCTTTTTTTCCTCTGGGTAGATGCCCAGTAATGGGATTGCTGGATCAAATGGTAGATCTACTTGTATCTCTTTGAGGTATCTCCATATTGCTTTCCACAGAGGTTGCACTAGTTTGCAGTCCCACCAGCAGTGTATGAATGTTCCTATCTCTCCGCATCCATGCCAAAATTTATTGTTTTGGAACTTTTTGATAAAGACCACTCTCACTGGAGATATTATAATTTTTAGTAATGAGTAGTAGGAATGAAGTATAGGTGTAGATATAGATCCTGGGTACAAGTCTTTTGTTTAATATATGCTTTGTTCATGATTTTTGCAAATTGTTCTTTGCCTATTTATTTTATTAAAAGTATATTTTGATCAACAAAAGATATTAATTTTGATGTTTAATGTGTCTTTTTTCTAGTATTATTATTACGCTTCATAAATTGTATTAAGGAAAACAAAAACTTGCCTGACACCAATACAATAAAATATCCTCCTACACTTGTATTTAAAAGATGCTGTCTTTTTAAGTGCAATTTACAGCTTGAGATAATTGAAAATTCACATGCCATTGTAAGAAATAATACAGAGTGATTCCCGTACCCCCTACTTAGTTTCCTTCAATAACATCTTGCAAGGCTGTAGCACAATATCTCAACCAGGATATTGATATTGACACAGTGAAGATACAGAAGGTTTCCGTCAACACAAGGATCTCTAATCTCTAATCTATTTTCGCTAATCTAGTTTCCATTTTTATAACTTTGTCATTTCAAGAATGTTATATAAACGGAATCATACAGTACGGCACCATTTAGGATTGGCTTTTTTCGCTCAATATAATTCTCTGGAGATCGTTGGGTGTATCAGCAGTTTTTTCTTTTCTATTGCTAAGTAATATTCCACGGCATGGTTGTACCAAATACATTTAACCATTCATTCATTAAAGTACAGCTGCATTATTTTCAGTTTGGGGCTATTATGAAAAAAACTACTATAAATATTCGTATACAGGTTTTTGTGTGAACACAAGTTTTTATTACCCTGGAATAAATGCCCCATAGTACAATTGTTGAATCATATGGTATTTGCATGTTGAGTTTTCTTAAAGAAACAGACAAACTAGTTTTCCAGAATGGCTGAACCATTTTGCATTCCCGCTAGCAATGTATGAGTGATCCTGTTTCTCTGCAACCTTGTCAGCATTTGTGTTGTCTCTATTTTTTTTTTTTTTAATTTTAGGCATTCTGGATACCTACAAATGTTATTTCTAAGAGATAATCTGTCCTTTCATACTACTTGATTCTATTGGCATACATGGTTTTTAAAAATTTTTATTGTATATGTTTAAAGCATACAACATGATATTTTGATATATATATACATAGGGAAACGATTACTACAGCCAAGCAAATTAATAAGTCCATCACCTCTTTTTTTTAGTAAAAGCACCTAAATTCTACTCTCTTAGTAAAATTTTAGTATACGATATTATTAACTATAGCCCTCACGCTGTACGTTAGATCTCTAGACATTCATCCCACTCTATAACAAGTTTGTCCCCTTTGACCTACATCTGTCTAATTCCTCCCCTCCCCTCCCCTAGGAACCACCATTCTACTCTCTGTTCCTATGTATTCAACTTTTTTTAATATACTTTGAGCCATAAGCTTAAGAGTATGTATCCCACTTTGTTATCTTAACCTGGTATGTAAGAGAATTCAAAAGTAGGAGGTTATAAGAAAAATTAAAATACGTCATAAAACTTAAACTTCCCATGTACACTCAATCTTACTTTTTTTTTTTTTTGGTTGTTTTTTTTTTTTCCAAGAACCTGAGAGATAAATTTAATAGATTGAACACAGTTAAAAAATGAAGTAGTAAACAGGAAGATATGTCAGAGGTGTGGAGAGGCAGATGGATGAAAAACATCTACAAGGGGATAAGGGACACAGTGAAAAATCAAATACATGTATACCAGGAGTTCAAGAAGAGGGGAGACCACAGTCACAGAGATAATATTCAAAGAGGAACAAAATCAGAAGTTTCCAAAACTGGTGACACATGGAAATAATGCTGCACATCCTAAATTAGATAACAACTACAAAAGTCACATCCAAGTTCGTCGTAGTAACAATGCTGAAAACAAACACACAAAACCAAAAAGCCAGAGATGGGGAGAGGGAAATTAAAAGTAGCTATTAGGGGGAAAAAGCAAATTACCTTGTATGAAGCAATAATAAGAATGAAAAATAACATTAACAATATCAATCAGAAGACACTAAATTATGTTTTCTACAATTGAAAATAAAATAACTGCCAGTGGGGGATTTCGTGCAAGAATGCTATTTACAGCTGAAGGCAAAATAAACATATTTCAGAAAAATTAATACATAGAAAATTAACACCGATCCTATCAACATTGATAGAAATTTTATAGGGAGTTTTTTTTTAATTTTAGAATTTTGCAGGGGTACGCATGTTTTGGTTATATAATTTGCTTTTGTATAATTTGAGTCAAGGTTATAAGTGTGCTCTTCATGTGGTCAGTGTGCATTGCACCCATTAGGTGTGAATTTACCCATCCCCTCCACCTCCCTCCTGCCTACTTGATTTCCCTTGAGTTTTACCTCCGTATATGCACATAAATGTTGATCGATTAGTTCCAATCCATTTTCCTTTTATAACACTTTCAGTAAATAATTATATATTAATTGTGGGATAGCATGCAATTAGGTTATTTGACTCTTGTTATTTCTATCTCCACCACTAGAGAGCAGGAAACCTGTTTGCTATCTTGCTCCCCACTATATTACTTGTGCCTAGTACATAAGAACACTTAATAAATATTAATAAATAATTATTCAATGTTAATATACTTTCAAAATATGTTCATTTCTCAGATATGCAATTATCCAATAGATTATTTGAGGTGGTAATTACAGTAGTAATTGTTTAAAAATTGTGGCAGTGAGCATTATACATAGTAGTTTAACTTTGAAAAGTGCATTAGCTTAACTCATTTTTTTCCATGTATGCAAGAATTAGAAAGAAAGACCTGAGTTAACTCCCACTGGTTTTTAAATATCAGAGAAAATTCTATTCTTATTCAAAAGGAGACTTCTTTTCCTTTAAAACATTTCTAATAGAAATCATTTTTAAAGCTTAAAAATCTGATCTTTAGTATAAATAAAAATGTCTCCTTTTTGTAACTATATGTAATAGCTCTGATAGAAACATACAGGACTTATTCAATATTCTTTGCTTCAGACACATTACAGATAAACTTCCCCCAAAAGGCAACTTAAATACATTCTTAAAGTTTTCTAATGTAAAAGATGAAACCATCTAAGTTTACTCCCCCATCTTAACATGCGATCCATTGTACACACTTGGTTTTGTCGGTGCTATATTCATAGTTTCTTTCTCTACTGCAGTGTAGACACATATGTTTTTGCGTGAGTTCTTGCCCTAGTTGGGAGTGTCTTTTTGCCATCCACCTGCAGAAGGGCAAGAAACTATGAATAGGGCACTATTCATATACATACATAAATAGGTCTGGAAGTGCCAGAGAATGAATGCCTCTCCCAGTGAAGATTTCTAACTTTAGAAACACCTTGGCTCCCTGTGTCTTGCCTGGGATAATGGTGAAGCGTGTGCCCTACCCTGGCTTCCATAGTTCTCCCAGTGGGATTAAGCTCTAGTAACCAACAGTGTAAACTTGCTTAAAAATCAGCACTTTATTGGCTGCCTTCATTTCTCTGCCTTACTTTCCCACCCTGTTACTGCTGTTTTTGGCAATGACCTCTAAAATAAATGAATTACCTGCATTCTAATCCTTGTCTCGGGGTCTTCTTTCAGGAAAACCCAAACTCCTATGTATACAAATTTCTGTTGAAAGAAATAAAAATGAAGTTATTACTTATGATCCCTCTAAATATCCCTAAATTTCATGAATGTAAAGCAGTGAGTTTAATGAGGGAGCTGGACTCTGCCAGGTATAAAGAGAAAGCAATTGTCCACTCCCTGCCCATCCTGTTATACCCACTATGTCGATTCTTCCCTCTCTCTGTGTGAAAGCGTATGAGTTCCTATATCTTTTCTCTTCACTTTCATGTTTAAGGAAGAGTCTCATATTCAACTATTAAAGATAGTTGATCAGATAGAGGCTGATCAAACTCATAAATCTGCATTAGAGAAAGAGGCAAGATTTCTTTTTTCCTACTTATCCACTTTGCTCATCTCCTCCTGTTCCTCTTCTTCCCTCTCTCATCTGTCTCCAGCTGCTCAAGGTTGGAGCAGGGAAAGAGAAGAGACGGTGCAATGAAATGTTGGGCTGGAATGTTATAATCTAGAATGGCGAGGCTGATTCCACAGTGCTGGTTCATCCTCTACTTGGAAGTGTGATGGGCTTCTCAGAAATCCCCTCCCCTGCTATAGACCTTGCTCTGCACTATTGCCTATGGCGGTAACAGAGTCCCCAGCTGGCAGCTTACAACCCTTACTCTTTCCATCTTTGGCCTAACTCCTGCACTGGACGGTACACACCAGTCTCTTTCAGCCAGGCTCATCTTTCTCAGGCAGAAAGCCTTTTTGGGTGGGATCATTTTCAAAACATTTCAAGTCCATATAACTTCTAGAATTCTATGAGGCCTCTGGAAATACTCATGAGCCCTTGTCTTGTGGTGGGCCAAAATGGAATTTGCTCCTATTGAAGCCCTCTGGGCTCTTGCATCTGTCAGTCCAGCTGCAGGCAGCCCTTGGCATCAGACTTCTCCAGTGTGGGTCAACATCAACTCCTCCACCCCCAACTGCAGGGGAGATCAAATTCTCTGAGATTCTCTCCCCATCTGCTTGCTCTGGCTTAGTCTCCCTCCTGGTGGTAAGCACAGCCGTGCTCAGTGGGGGATATCCTACAGCCTCCCCACTAGCAGTGAAGTATTGAGAGGAAAGGAGAAAGTAACAGCTTTTCTCACAGAAACCCATCCCATGGTCTTTCCTTTATTGATAGTACTTTTCCCCACATTGGATTGAGGCAGGTCATAGACAGATGTCTATCTATTGGTCTTTTGGGGTTACTCCTTAGCATGTTCTGAACAGCTGGTCTAGTACCACACTTTCAAATTAGAAGGTATTTAACAGCCTTTCTTCTCATCTCTGTGGCACCAGCTGAAGTTCTGAGATAGCAGGAAGAGCTCCATTTTAGCATCCTGCTACAACCATAATTCAAAATTTAAGTAAACTTTGATATACTGGGTTGACTACATTCTAAACTTTGTAGTACGTCTTGACCACACATTATATTATTAGAATTGTCTTATTTAATATATCATCCGATAACTTTTCGCCAGTGACACAAGTTAGAAAGTCAGTTTACGTATATTTTCCATGAAATGATTTTCTAGGCATTGGGACCAACCTATAAGAATATACTTGTAAACATAAGAAAATATCTGGCCATTTGTGGCTTTTTGTTTTTTTTAATTTTTTTTAATTGTTTATATTTAAGATTTATGGCATGATTTTTTAAAATTTCAAAGCATTAAGGAGGTACAAATGTTTTTGGTTACATGGATTGCTTTTGTAATGCTTCAGTCACAGCTATAAGTGTGCCTGTCACCTAAATAGTGTTCATTGTACCGTTAGGTAGATTTTTGTTCCTCCTCTCCACTCCTCCCCCC
>RJWJ010036181.1:0-16219 GCA_004363605.1 Indri indri
AATACCTGAAGCTCAGCACCCATGCTGTGACACCAGGGATTCCAATCCAGCTGACTTAGGGTGTCACACAAGCCTAGGGCAGTGAGGCCACCTAAGTCTTCTCACATGGAGAATCTCCTTTCTTTGGCAACTTTGTAGGACTTAAATTTGACCTTACTCACAAAGTTTATCATGTCCCTTACACTATCCTATGACAGTTACTTGAATGCATATCTTTTATTTCCCACTGGACTCCAAGAACTCGAAGGAAACAGTCTGTATCTGATTTATCATTTGATTCTCACACACTTTATTACATTCAACTTTGTTGAATGAATCAGTGAAACAGTTTTCTGCCATGGATGGGGAAAAGACATTCTTTCATTTACTTGATTCATTCGTCTAATGGCATTTGAACCTATCCTAGGGGAAAGGCACTCAGTTAGCTCTGGGCAGCAGATAACCAAAGAGATCCAGGCCCTACTCTCTCAAAACCTGGATTTCAATGGGAGAGATGGAAATTTTCTAACTAGTCACACCAATAACTGTAAAGCACAGACTCTGATAACTACTGCAAAGACATATCAAAGAGTGACAGGAGAGATTAAAAGGACTAGGGCCTTACTTGGACTGTGGAGAGGGCAGGCATGAACGGCTTGTTGGAAAAAGCTCAGCTCATTTGAAATGAGCTTTAAAGAATAATTTGGAATTAACTGCGGAGGGAGAACAGAGAGAGAGAAGAGTGTGTGTTGAGAGGTTGAGAAGTGATATTTCTTTGGTTTTGGTTTTTTTCTTTTAATTCAGGATATTATGGGGGTACAAACATTTTGGTTACATGTAATGCGCTTGCCTCACCCAAAATATTTGAAATGTCTACTTAATTTATGTTTGTGATCCATGAAACGTTCCATATGTTTCTGCTGTAACTTCGTCCCATGTCTTGAACCAAGCAGAAATGTTTTTAGCTTTGAGCACAAAGTGATTTTCTCTACATGGCTTTTGTGGCTAAAAGCTTACCTGCTTTGTTCAGGATGAACTGGAGACCTGGCAGTGCCCAGATTTATCACGGGACAGATACTCAGGAGGCCTCGATTGTCGTTAACTGAATTTGCAGGAGCAAAAAACGCGCACGGTGGCTCTGTAGCAGACACCTCAGTGAATGTAAAGCCGTGGGAGCCATCACTGAGGTTATAAAAGGAAATGGTTCCAACACCCACATCCAGGAAAATGCCTACTCGGCCTAACCGGGGCCTCACCAAGGGGTAGTTCGAGAACGGTGCTGGCCGCGAGGAGCACTTCCTCTCTCAACCCACAGTCCAGAAGCCAAGTTCTGAAGACAGTAGAACTGACCCTTATCGATGGACAGATTCTTTGCAAACACCCAGGTCCCATTCTTTGCTCATCCCCACGTCCACTTCCCAGTAATGGCGTCTGAGAGGTCCACAGAAATGATGAGTCAATTGTTGGCTGTGTCAATATTCAAGGTCATGTCCACTGTGGAAAGACAGAAAAAGGGAAAATCAGCAAATACACAGACCATAAGCCACCTCTACGTAAAGGCTCAATGATCTCCTTCACTTACACTTCTTTAAGCTACCCTTCTTCCCTTGATCAGGATTTTCCCGAAGAAACTTCCCAGGAGTCCCTAATTAAGTCAAATTTCACATACAGAATGAATGAATATATTTGTCACAAGCCCCTCTTATAGTAGGCATTCTTTTCACATTAAGTTTTTTATTCTATGAAAGATTTTTTTTTTCCCTTTAGGGCATAAGATCCATGAAGACAGAGACTATCACTGTTGTTTACTCTCGAAATGACAAAACTGAACACGGACTCAGTCCAAATACAGACGTCTAATAAATATCTTGAACGATGGAAAAACAATCTTGTTTATAATAAAATAATATGAAATATGAAAGCATCAGAAATCCAGATTCTCAGGCCAGCCTAGTCCTATAGAATCAGAATCTGCATTTTAACAAGATCTCAGGGTAATTTAAGGCATGTTCAAGTTTAAGAAGCCACGTTTTGGGTCAGTGCTGCCCAAAGAAATACAATGAAAGCCACATGTCATTTAAACTTTTTCTGTAGACATATTAAAAAAGTAATAAGAAACATGCAAAAAATACCTTAAATAACATGCAAGCGTACATATCCCATTTCCATGTGGGGCACTAGCCGCGTTTCAAGGGCTCAGTAGCCCCTGGTGGCTACCATATTGGACAGCACAGGGCTAGGACGTGACCTAAATATTGTATTTCCTTCAAAATCTCCAGCTATCTCTGATCTATGCTCAGAGGTGAGAACTGATAGTCAGAGGACATAACGGCTGCTTTTTCCAGGGCCACTGACAGGCTGAGAGCAGGTTGCACAGATTCCCTCCTTGGAACTTCCACATTCTTGGGCTGTGGTATAGAATTGCTCTCAGCCGGGGCTCTAGTTCCTTGATTTTGGAAACCAACTTCCCCAGCTGGTAATCCGGCTGGATGTCATTCTTCTGAGTGACCACGGAACAGGAGGGGCATGAGACGCCTTCCCCAATGGGGTCCTTCTGGAGTGAGCTGATACATCGGAGGCAGCAGATAAAGCCACAGTTGAGGCGTGTGGCTTTGTCAGGGTAAGATAGGCAGAGGACACGTTTACTTGCTTTGTTAAATTGTTCAGCCATGGCCACCATCTGCGGAAAAATGCACATGATATTAGAGCTCTGTGAGTTGAATGACATCACTCCCTGGGGGTTCTTTCATCTTTACAGGCATAGTGGTGTCAGTGCCTAGTAACAGGTAACAGAAGCACATCACAAATATGTCTATAAGACTCCTGGCCTTGAACTTCCGATATTTGAAGTGCTAGTTGGAATGAAGGACATGGTTCTTTCTTGAGGAATTCGGTGTGCTGAAAGAGTGGAGACTTATTGGACTCACAGGGCTCATTGGAGATGTGCGTTCAGTGTAAAAACTGTACATTGGATTCTGAAGATGTAATGAGAAAAAGATAATGTAAATTATCCCATTAAGAACTTTCAGAGATTGATTAAGTGCTGCAACGACATCCCATTTTCTGTATTAAAATTTGACTTTTTCCCGCTAATTTGATGTGGCTACTAGAAAATGTGTAATTCCACATGTGGGTTGCTTTATATTTCTCCTGGGCAGCTGTGGTCTAGACCCAGAGACTCTCCAAAACTCCCACCCCTAAGCCTAGTTGTTCCAATCTGGCTGTGGCAAAACCCCCTTCCAGTAGCTGAGAGGTTGAATATATCAAAGGCAGAAACTCCATTCACCATCTTATACAGTTGGCCAAGCTATGAGTAAGGACATTGAAGACAGTAATTTCTGCAGCCTGGGTATTAAAAATCTAATTTCTGCTCCTAGGAGAGGACCCCATATCCCTAAGTGCCTGGCATTGAGTCAGCCTCTAATAACACTTGCTGAATTAATGACCACTACATTCCCTTTAGGGAATAAGATCCATGAAGACAGAGACCATGACTGTTGTTTACTCTCAAAAAAACAAAAACAAACTCTCAGCAAACTAGGAATAGAGGGGAGCTTCCTCAACATGATAAATAACATCTTTAAAAACTCAGCTGACATCATATTGAGTGGTGAAAAGCTGACTGCTTTCCCCAATATCAGGAACAAGATAAGGATGTCCACTCTTGTCACTACTATTCAGCATATTACTGGAGGTTCTAGTTAGGGAAGTTAGGCAAGAAGCATGTGGCCTGGGTGCCAGGCAGGGTGCTGCAGGCCGTGTGTCTGCCCCATTGCTAGGATCCCTTGCTGAGCCTCAGTCTCCTCCCTGTGAAATGTGGTTAATTCTCATCCTTCCACAGGGTCATCAACCAGGCTGTCTACTCCATAGGAATAAGGACTTGGTCTTGGTTTAGAAGCAGTGTCTGTAGCCTCATGCAGGTGGGGACAGATGTTAGAGGAGTTAGAGGAGATGGTACGTGGGCAAGCATCTTGGAGAAAGAGCTGAGACCAAAAGCCAGACAGAGGATCCGCAGGAACCATTTCCTGGAGGAGAAGGGCAGAAGCCAGATGCACATGCCATTGGGAACCGGGTGGAGAGAGGGCCCAGAGAGTTCCCCAGTCGGGAAAGGCTACATACAATATGCTGCAACCTGAGGACCAGGGGCAGCACGACAGTCACTGACCAGATCCCCATTTTCCTTGGGGACAGGCCCAACACCTGAGGATGGTGCCAGAGGTGGGGGCAGAGTCCCGTGCCGTGGCTGCCTGCCCTCTTTCCCATGCCCTGCAATTCCCACTGTAAGATGCTGCCTGTGACCTGGTAAAGCCCCCAGAGTAAAAGTTGCATGGCCATGAATGCTTCAGCTGGGTGGGGGCTGCCTGCAATGAAAACTCTCCAACTGGTTAACAATGGTGGAACTGTCTTGGTGGCACTGTCACCTGCCATTCCTGCTTGGTGAAGCAGGCCAGACAGAGGCCTCTGATGGTTAATGGCTTAGCCTAGGGGAGACAAGTGACAACAGCCAAAGCTTTTATCTTCACCTGACCTTTCAGTGGAACACAGGGGCAGTATCTGGCCCTGGGTACTGTGGTTAAGGGACATCTTTTTCAGCATTTACATGCTAAACTCTAGTGGGAAGATGGTAGTAAAGGAGACATGGTCTCCACCCTATTAAAGGAAACACTTAGAGCCCCAAGTTACACCTGACCCTTTGAGGTCCTGCTAGCAAGGCAGAGAGGTTAAGCTCAAGAATCAGGTCAGACAGCTCTAGGTCTGAATCTGAACTCTATCACGCCATGGCTATTACTTAATCTCTTTGAAACTCTGTTCAAATAACACTATGTTATTCACAGCATGGTTGTGAGGTCCTGATGCTGGTGAAGCACCTGGTATAGACCTGGCACGGAAGCACTTAAGTTTAATCGCTGTCTTTGCTACCACTATCACCATGACGGTCATAATAACGACTCCTTATGAAATACCGCTTAGGTTCCAGAAGTGGGCACAGGAGCATCTGACCTGTTTGTGTAGGGGGGTAGCGAGGGGAGCGGGGAGGAAGAGGACGAAGACGTGAGGGAGCGATGGCCAAGTATGGCCTCACTGCTAAGGAAGCTCACACTCCCTAGGCTGGAAGGTGCGGGGGGGGGGGGGGGGGGGGGGGGGGGGGGAGGCAAAGGGAGGGTAGAGGGACGGGGACGGGGCCTGGATGCAGGTGGGGACCAGGTACTGGCAGGGAGCAGTCAAGCCCACCCAGGTGTGCTGCCCCCCGCCCCCCCCGGGGCCCTGCCGTACCCACAGTCCCACACTCAGGACCGACACGAGGTACAAAGCCAACATCAGGGAGTCCAGGGTGTTGTGGGCGCCGAGGCCGTCGGTGCTTCAGTTCGAGGCGAATTCTGACCCGCTGGGGTCCACAGCGGCGATTCCGGGCCGCCCCACAGCCGCAACCTCTCAGGCTGGGGCCGCCGCCGCCGCAGGGCATCCCGGGAAGGGCCGCGGGGCAGCCTGGGCGTTCCCTTCGCAGCGGGCCCTGCCGGCGGCTCCGCCAGGCCGGGCAGGCCGCTCTCTCCGGGGTCGGGCCGCTTTGCGGGAAATGAAAGGCGCTTCTGGCCCTGCACAGTGCTGTGCCTTTGTCGCCGCAATCCCGTTATCCCCGGTTAAGGGTCGGACACCGGCGCGTCCAGCGCAAGGCCACCGGGGCAGGATCAGCAGTGGTGGCTTTCAGAGCCGAAATCGGTAAAACCACTGCTGTCTTTATTTTAAACTCTGGCGTTTTGCTCATTGCGTATGTGTTTTACATGAATTCTGATGGATTAAAATATTTTAGTAGTATGTTATTTATCTTGATTACTGAGTTTTGGGGCATCCCTTTACATTTTACACCAGGGCAAGTGCCTCACTTGCCTTACCCTCGCCACAGCTCTGGTTGGAAGAACTGATCACAGAGGGTCCTCAGCTTTTTACAATTTGATCATTTACTGGTGACGTGTGCGTTTTTATTTATTTATATTGTATTTTTATATCGCGAAAATTTCCTGGAGCCACGCCCGAGAAGCGTGGAGCAAGTGGACTCCCGATGTGTGCTTTTTAAATCTGAGCCAAGCATTACTCTTCTTGATGTGTTTCTGTGTTAAATTGTATTTTTATAAATCTTGGTCAGTAACACTAGTAACGATAATAAGAGCTAACGCTTATTAGCTCTTGATAGGTGCCACACCTTTTATGCACTTTGTATGTATCAGCGCATTTAGTTCTCACGGTAAGGAAATGGCCCGAGTCTATGACAAGGGGAGGGATGCTTGTTCTTGTAGCCAGTGGGAAGTCTATGGTCTCAGCCTCCTGGGCAGAACTCTATGGTCCTGGTTTAGTTCAGTGCTGCCCAATAAAAATAAGAATCACAGATGTAATTAAGAAATATCCGGTAGCCACACTAAAAAAAAAAATAGGAAACCAGTGAAATTAATGTGTGATATATTTTATGTCACCCAGTTTATCCAAAATGTGTAATCACTGTGAAAAGTTGTTGAGATATATTCTTTTCTTTTTTTCCCCACACCAAGTCTTTGAAATCTGGTGTATATTTTACACTTACAACACGTCTCAGTTCATACGATAAGTTGTCAGAAATGCTTGATCCGTATTTAGATTTAATAAAATTTACTGTTGAGAAAGTAGATTCACATACCAAGTTGTTGTAAACATAATTAAAAGTTTTCCAATAACTGAATTAAGTGCCAAAATTTCATTTTCCTTTAAGTCCAGTGACAAAACTGGTTGAACCTTTCAGAAGAATTGATTTGACTTTGAAGTAAAAGTGTGTCAGTTTCAAAATGATGTCTTTCCCAGTTAATTCACTCATACGTGTTGTCAACTCAATATTACAATCATCGAATTCATAGAGGCAATACATAATTTCAAAGGCCTTTTAAAATTCATTAATAATAAAGTGTTTTCCAAATTGTCTTCTAGTTTTTGTACTCAATTTGTATAACACAGCCAGTTACAATTAAAATTAAAATCTTTGGCATCCTGACATATGTTGGGAGAATGTGTAAAGTCATCATTATTGATTCGTGTTATGAAAAGTTTCAGTCGCATTGTAAGTTCTCAAACCTGTCTAGCTAGATCACAAATACGCCTTTTGTTTCTTTGGCTCTTCTTATTTAGCTCATTCTTAGACAGCGTATATTAGTGAGAAGACTGCCATTTAAAAACTTCATTGCCTTCTACTTCTCTCATCAGTTCCACAGAATGGTGATTATTGATAGAACTTGCACATATATGCTAAGTGGTTGTAACACTCTATCCATCAATGATGCTTTTCGTAGAGTCTGCTGTAAAAACTGAGCACACATATTTTTAATATGTATCACATAGTAGAATATAGCAATAAAGGGAAATATCAGTCTATTGTTTTAAAATTCCATTAAATCCAGAATTTTGACCTGACATAGTTGGAGTACTATCCATCATGATCAAAACTATTTTATATTTAGCTGAAATTATTCTTTGATAAATGTAAAAGATTAAAACTATGTTACAAGTTTGATCTAGGTCATGAATTGACATTTTTTGTAAATGAAATAATAATTCCTTTTGTCATTTTTCCATCTGAAATGTTTTTCTTTTTGGTGCAAGAATCCAAGCTGTTTTAAAGCTGGGCAAAGTTAGAAACTCAAATTCTGTTAAAAATCATTACAATTTTATTGTCGGACATTATTTCTGATTTTAGGCAACTCATTTTATCAATTTTTTTAAGCCATTGAAAACAAACTTTTTATCAGATTGATTATGTAGTTGTATAACAGAGGTAAAGGTTAAAAAAAAAAAAAAACAATGGACAATGAAATGTTTAGGAGTCCTCTCTCTAAAACCCCTGCCCTTTTGGCGAATTAAAACCTGCATTCCTTCCCTGAGGCCAGTAATCAAAGGGGCAGAAGAATGTTCTTTGCTGTTTGTTTTCTAGTATCTTAAACCACAGGAGGTAGCTCAACAGAATTGTCCTGGACAAAGGTCAGTAGACTGCCATCGCTGGAGATAAGGTCAGTTACAGGGCAAAAGCCATGATACAATATGTGACGCTGGTCATGTAGACACAAGCCCAACCACCAACCCCCCTCCCTTTTCAAAAGCCCTGTGTTTCTGCTTAAAGACAGAATGGCAGTCTTTGAGACACTAGTCCACCGCTGTCCTCTTTCCCGGTGAAATTAATAAACTTCTCTTTCCTTTTTCTCAAACCACTTGTCCTCATTCTTCTGATGCGGCCTTGGGGACAAGTGCTGAACTTTCAGTAATGTTAGTATTGTTCATTTTATTATCTTTAAATTTTTTTACGCATCCAATAAACAGCTCTACCATGCATGATGCATAAATATTATGTCCTTCAGATGAATGGACTCCTTTGTACCTGGTGATGTTGTTTACTCTAAAATCTATTTTTATGTTACTATAACCACTTCTTTCTCTCATTAGCGTTAGCATACTGTATCTTTTTGTATCATTTTACTTTTAGCTATTTGTGTTTTTATATTTATGGTGAGGTTTTTATAGCTAGCAAATAGTTGGGTCTTGCTTTTTTTTTTAAATCGGTTCATCTTTTAATTAGCGTATTCAGATCATTTACACTTATATGAGTACTGATATAGTTGTGTTTAAATATACCATTTTGCTGTTTCTTTTCTATTTGTCCCATATGTTCTTTTCTCTCTTTTTCTTTCTTCTCTTGGGTTAATTGGTGTGCATGTATGTGTGTACTTGCTCTTTCATTTTGTCTCCTTTGTTAGCTTATTAACTATAACTTCTCGTTGTGTTATCTCAGTAGTTGCTTTAAGGCTTATAGTATACATCTTTTTCATTTCAATAGATTTAGGGGGTACAAGTTTTTTTGTTACATGGATGAACTGTATAATGCTGAAGTAAGGGATTTTAATGTACCCATCACCAGAATAGTGTACATGGTGCCCGACAGGTAGATTTTTATCCCTCAGCCCCTCTCACCCTCCCCCTTCTTAGTTTTCCATGTTCATTACACAACTTCATGACTATATATACACCTTGTTTAGCTCACACTTGTAAGTGAGAACATGGGATATTTGTTTTTCCATTCCTGAGGTACTTCACTCAGGATAATGGTCTCCAGTTCCATCCAGGTTCATCTGGGGTGGGCTTTGGAGCGCTGTATTTTATGTTCTGCCTTTCCTCCTGGGAAAAATTTCAGAACTGTTGAGCTATGGCACTGTGGCTGGGGTTGGGGACAGTGGTTGCTTCTTTCTAAGTGACACCCCTGCTTTAGGAGTTAGGTTCTTATTGGAGGGACTCTGATATGCTCACCTTGCTTCTCATAGCATGGAACTGTGCTTTACAAAGGAGCCAGGGCAAGGGTGACAGATGTCCCAGTATTCTCAGTACACTGCACCCAAGGCAGAGCCTCTGTCCCACAAGTGGGGGCTCAGTAGAAGAAGAGGGCCCAAACCTATAGCCACAGTCACCTGGAATTTAGTCTGCAAGCCCAGTTAGCTGGAGCGGGATGACAGATGCTGATGGATTGGCCCTCCTAGGAAGACACTGCAGCCCTCGACTTGAAGCTGGGTGGAGAGGGTGCCCTGTGTTCTTGGCCTTGTCTACCTGGAGTGGAGTTTCTGTCACACTGGGCTGGCAGTGGGAGGAAGGGAGCAGGTCGTGGTTGAAATGCCATGTGTTCTTGCCAAGTATTAGTTGATTTTCTTGAATAAATATTTATTTGCTATATTCCTGCAAGGCCATTTTCAGAGACTATCGGTCAATCAATCAATCAACCAACCAATCTTAAATATTGTACACACTGCTATTCTGGAAGTGGAACTACCCCCTCCCCAACCCCAGTAGATTTTTGAAACTCTGGATGGGCATACATAGCTGCGTGCTTAGGCTGTCTCCCACTAGAGGAAGACTTGAGGACAGATGCCCCAGTGAGTCACATCTCTTACCTTCTTTTTCAATGTGAATTTTTTTTTTTTTACTAGCCACGTATTAGTTCATAGACTAAAACCCTTGTTGCCTTGAATTTTAAATTTCTTCGCCCTTTTGGAACAGTCACAATCAAGTAGTTATGCAGTCCTCTTTTAGGATTGGATGCATTCTATCTCATCAGAGACAGGGGGACCTGGGGAAGAAACTATTTGTAAATGCCAGCCATCTTCCTGCATTGCTGCCACCCCACCTGGCAGCCAACTTTGCATAGACCACCCTGAGCCTTGATTACGTTTGGTGGTCTCTGGCTCCCTCCAGTGTTGAAACATCTCAGCCTGGTGTCTTGTGGCAGTTTGACCATCTTTCATTTTTGATGAGGTTATTTTTGACCCAGTGAGTGTGACAGTGCTTGACAAGGAACCAGACTTGGAGCTTGTTAGTGGAGGGCTCTGAATAATCAACAGGGTTCCATGCCCACCAGCTGCTGGCTGGTATTTCCCCAGTGGCACATTCAGGTGTGGGCTCATTGTAGACCATGCAAGGTATGTGTGTCCCTGGGCCTCTAGTTCAGGGTTCCTTCCGGTTCTTAGGCAGCAATCTCGGCACACGTTGGAGGTAATCATAAAGGTATACCGGAGGCGTCATCATCCAGTCCTCTCCCAGTCATGCTGACCAGCAGCTGAAAGACCAAGAAGAGAGGCTGGTTTTGGAGCTTGTTGTTTTTACGCCTAAAGCTTCAAAGGACATAAAGCATCTGTGGCCCTCCTTTGTTGGGGTTCCCACTATGCCATATCTTGTGTCTTCATCCCAGTGAGCAGTGGGGAAATGACCTTCATTTGGATCCAGTTACTGTCACTGGACAGTGTCCTTTTGGTAGAGAGGTGTCCATTGGCATCGATCCAATTGCAGGTGTCCCTCCAGCTCAGCCATCTAGTGGTTGCCAGGCTAAATTGCCTGGATTTGTTCCCAAGGGCTGGGAGGCTTTTTGTCTGTGGCCAGTCAGAAGCTGATGCTCTTGGACTCAGGAGCTGTCTTCTGTCATCCGTGGCGCTTAACTTGTTGATCAGTGCAGGGGACTCCAGTTCCTTATTTGACTTGTGAAGGATCATTTAGAAAAGACAAAATTGGGAGCCAAGATGGCAGACAAGAAAAGCTGCCAGTCAGAGTGTCTCTGCAAAAAAGACAGATTTTAGAAAAAAGCAAAAAAAATAAACTAGCATAAAAACAGAGGTCGGTTGAGGGTTGGAAGGAAGGGTACCTGAAACTACAGGAGTCTCCACAGGAAGATGTTGCAGAGGAGAACTGGAAGGAGAAAGGTCCCTGAGAGGCTTGGAGACCAGCGACAAGGGTAGATGGAGCAGATAACTTTCCCTTCCCTTGCATCTCGGACTGTTGGTGGGCTCCTGAGTGGTTGGAGAGATCTGCCAACACCAGCCCAGAGAAAAGAAAATCATCCATCATGACTAAGTGGGCTTCATCCCAAAGATGCTGGGATGGTTCAACATACGCAAATGTATAAACGTAATTCACCACATAAATAGAAGCAAAAATGAAAAGCATATGATTCTCTCAACAGATGCAGAAAAAGCATTTGACAAAATTCAACACCCTTTTATGATAAGAATGCTTAACAAAATAGGCACAGACAGGGCTTACCTAAAAATGATACTAGCCATATATGACAAACCCACAGCCAACATCATACTGAATGAGGAAAAATTGAAAGCATTCTTACTTAGAACTGGAACCAGACAAGGTTGCCCACTGTCTCCACTTGTATTCAACATAGTGCTGGAAGTCCTGGCCACAGCAATCAGGCAAGAGAGTGGAATTAAAGGTATACAAATGGGAACAGAAGAGATCAAACTCTCGCTATTTGCTGATGATATGACATTATATCTAGAAAACCCCAAGGATTCAACCAAGAGGCTCCTGGAAGTGATAAATGAATTCAGTAAAGTCTCAGAAAACAAAATCAACACACACAAATCAGAGGCATTTATATACGCCAATGACAGTCATACTGAGAACCAAATCAAACACTCAATTCCCTTCACAATAGCAACAAAGGAAATAAAGTACTTAAGAATAAATTTAATGAAGGAGGTAAAAGACCTCTACAGGGGGAACTATGAAACATTGAGGAAGGAAATAGCAGAGGACGTAAACAGGTGGAAAACCATACTATGCTCATGGGTCAGCAGAATCAACATTGTTAAAATGTCTATACTACCCAAAGTGATCTACAGATTCAATGCAATCCCTATTAAAATACCAACATCGTTTTTCACAGATGTAGAAAAATTAATTTTATGCTTCATATGGAAACAAAGAAGACCCCGTATAGCAAAAATAATCCTAGGCAATAAAAACAAAATGGGAGGTATCAATTTACCAGACTCCAAACTTCATCACAAGGCTGTAGTAATCAAATCAGGTTGGTACTGGCGCAAAAACAGAGCCATTGACCAGTGAAACAAAACGGAGAACCCAGATATAAAGCCATCCTGATGTAGCCATCTGATCTTTGACAAAGCAGACAAAAACATACACTGAGGAAAATAATCCCTATTCAATAAATAGTGCTGGGAAAACTGGATAGGCACATGTAGAAGACTGAATCAGGACCCACACCTTTCACCTCTCACAAAAATCAACTCACACTGGGTAACAGACTTAAACCTAAGGAGTGAAACTATTAGAATCCTAGAGGAAAATGTTGGAAATACTCTTCTAGACATTGGCCTAGGCAAAGAATTTATGAAGAAGACCCAAAGGCAATCACAGCAACAACCAAAATAAATGGGACCTGATCAAATTAAAAAGCTTCCGCACAGCCAAGGAAACTGTCACAAGAGCAAACAGACAACCTACAAAATGGAAGAATATTTTCACATGCTACAAATCTGATAAAGGGCTGATAACTAGAATCTATTTAGAACTCAGGAAAATCAGCAAGAAAAAAATCGAACAACCCTATCAAAAAGCAGGCAAAGGACAAGAACAGAAATGTTTCAAAAGAAGACAGAATAATGGCCAAAAAACATATGAAAAAATGCTCAACATCTCTAATCATCAGGGAAATGCAAATCAAAACCACAATGAGATATCACTTATCTCCAGCGAGACTGGCCTTTATCAAAAAGTCCCAAAACAATAAATGTTGGCGTGGATGTGGACAGATGGGAACACTCATACACTGCTGGTAGGACTGCAAACTAGTGCAACCTCTGTGGAAAGCAATATGGAGATATCTTAAAGAGATACAAGTAGAACTACCATTTGATCCAGCAATCCCATTAGTGGGCATCTACCCAAAAGACACTCTATGAAAAAGACACCTGCACCCAAATGTTTATAGCAGCACAATTCACAATTGCAAAGACGTGGAAAGAACCCAAGTGTCCATCAATACATGAGTGGATTAATAAAATGTGGTATATGTATACCATGGAGTACTATTCAGCTTTAAGAAACAATGGTGGTATAGCACCTCTTGAATTCTCCTGGAAAGCGCTGGAACACATTCTACTAAGTGAGGTATCCCAAGAATGGAAAAACATGCACCACGTGTACTCACCATCGAATTGGTATTAACTGATCAACACTTAAGTGCACATATAAGAATAACATTTATTGGATGTTGGGCAGGGGTGAGGGAGGAGGAGGGGATGGATATATGCATACACAAAGAGTGCAATGCGCACCATTCGGGGGATGGACATGCTTGAAGCTCGGTCTTGGGCGGGGGGGCAAGGGCAACATAAGTAACCTAAACATCTGTACCCCTATAATATGCTGAAATAAAAAAAAATTAAAAAAAGAAAAGAAAAGACAAAATTGAACCTCCTCGGCGGTAGTTTGTCTTGGAATGTTGGTTTTATTTTTTATTTTTTAAGTTAAAAAAATTATTTTTATTTATTATGGGTATGTAATAGTTGTGTATCTTTATAGGGTACATGTAATGTTTTGGTACAGGCATACAATGGGAATTAATCCAATCAGGGTCTTTGGGGGTATCCATCACCTCAGTCATTTATCATTTCTCTGTCTTAGGAACATTCCAATTCCACTCTTTCATTTATTTTAAACTCTAACATATTGTTGATTATCATCAGTTTGTTGTGTTATCAAATAGTGTTCATTCTATCTACCTGTCTAACTATATTTTTGTACCCATTAACCATCCCCACTTTTTCCCCCCGATCCCCACTATCCTTCTAGCCCTGGTAAGAGATCAGTTGTTTTTGTTATTTAGCTCCCACATATGAGTGAGAACATGTGAGATTTGTCTTTCTGTGCTTGGCTTATTTCACTTAACATTCTCTAGTTGTGCTAGAAAGTTGGTTTTAGTCACTGCAGGTCACACTTCCACTGCCTTCTCACCACATGAAAAGCCCTGAAACTGATAGAGGGATGGTCGTTCTTGGAAAACATGACCTTGGGGCTCTTGAGGACTGGAGTTCATGTCCATCCTGTGTGAGGCCATCCTTGAAGTCAGAAATTTTCCACTCTAAGCCATCGTTAGGGTTGTCTTCACTAAGAGGACATCTCTTTCCATGAACTTGGAAATGGGAATATTTGAAAAGATAGAGAGCTGAGTGTCAACCTCACTCTCACCATGTGACAGCTCTAGGGAAGCAAAAGCTAAAGGAAAATTGGTTTCCTCCTTATTTATTTTTATTTTTTATGTTTTTTAGAGTCAGGGTTTTGCTCTGTCATGCAGGCTGGTGTGTAGCGGCATGATCACAGCTCACTGTACCTTCAAACTCCTGGGTTCGAGCGATCCTCTCACATTAGCTTCTTGCATAGCTAGGAGTTCAGGCACGCACCACCATACCTGCTAATTTTTTTAAAAAATGTTTGTAGAGACCGGGGCATGCTATGTGGCCCAGGCTCGTCTTGAACTCCTCCTGCCTTCCAAAGTGCTGGGATTACAGGCATGAGCCACTGTGCCTGGCCAGTTTTCTCCCTACTGACATGCAGTGGGGCCCCTGTGAGCTCTTGGACACATGGCTGGCCCATCACTTTTTACTAGACCTAGGCCTGAGGCATTTTCAAGAGTGTTTTTACTTTGTCCTGAGCTGTCACACCTTCTGGGGCCACCCGAAATTCTTGATTTCTTTCATACACTGCTGGACAGACTTCTCTCATGTGGTTTTCCTGGGAGTAAATCTCACTAAGCCTAGGGGGCCTCGTAGTCCACACTGCTCATTGGAGAGGAGAGAGCATCTGCATCCATTCTTCACCCCTCCCTGAAATGGCCATTCCAAAGGAAGGTGACTGTGTGCTTACTGGCAGATATCTGCCCCCCAGTTTAACCCCAGTTGGGCTTGGGCTGGTCAGCAATTGGGCTGTTGGGAGACAGAACTCGCCCTCCGCTGTTCCCCGTGGCAGGTGGCTGTTTGCCTCCTGCAAGACCCAAAGCCTGGAGGCTTCATACATTAGAACCCAGAGGACACAGAATGGAGTGGAAGCTTCATGAGAGCCAGATGCAAAATATGGGACTGTGTCCCACAAGAAGGCAGTTATCTCAAGAAGTCTTTGATAAAGGCCACTCCCAAACCATCAGCCTGATCTACATGGAGAAGCAGGAGGTTGAGCCGAGGACTTCTCCCTTTAGCTAACAGTGACTGATGTCCATCTATACCAGGGGATGTGTTTGAGTTAATACTCTCCCCCCATGCCAGGTCTACTTAGGTTTTGCCTGGCTACACAGGGCCACGGGTGAGTGAGGTGTATCCATACAGTCTGAATCAGAAGGGCTTATCATTGCTGGAGGATGTGGGCGGGCCAGAGCAGGCTGGTGGGGGCAGCTCCTGGGGTGGGGAGGTGATTGCTGAGGATGCAGTAGGAGCTGTTCCGTAGAATCGGCAGCCTGGGGAATTTATGTTTGAATTAATCTTTTCCTCCAATGCCCTTTTAGGGATATGAAAAATCGAGTCCTGGGTTAAACAGATGTCTTCTTTGAGAATACACCACGGAAAGGGCGGTGAACCTTCGGTAGTTTGCAACTGTTGCTGCCCCAAAGGGATCTTGGTGGCCAAGGGCCAAGTGCGATGGTTTTGCTGTTGCAAACCTGTCCTGCCATAGGTTGAGCTATTGAAGCCGCTGCGATTCGGGAGGCAAGGGCGACACATGGAATCAGAGGGAAGCCTACCAAAGAGAGGCCCTGAGATATGGGGCCAAATTCCAGGACCCGAGAGGGAGTACTCATCAGGAACAAATGCCGAGTAGCTCTAGTTCTAGGAGTGCTGTGGCGACCGCTTTGGGTTGAGGTGCCCTTCTGGTAACTCTCACCCGAGGGACA
>RJWJ010036182.1:0-16206 GCA_004363605.1 Indri indri
AAAAACATATCATGCTCATGGATCAGTAGAATCAATATTGTTAAAATGTCCATACTACCCAAAGTGATTTATAGATTCAATGTAATCCCCATCAAAATACCAACATCGTATTTTACAGATCTAGAAAAAATAATTCTAGGCTTCGTTTGGAATCAGAAAAGATCTGGAATATCCAAAGCAATCTTAAGTAAAAGGAACAAATTTGGAGGCATCACAGTACTAGATTTCAAACTATACTACAAAGCTATAATAGCCAGAACAGTATGGTATTGGCACAAAAATAGAGATATAGACCAATGGAACAGAACAGAGAACTCAGATATAAAACCATCCACATCAATCAACTGATCTTTGACAAAGCAGACAACAGTATACACTGGGAGAAAAAAGCCCTCTTCAATAAATGGAGCTGGGAAAATTGGATAGCCACATGCAGAAGAATAAAACAGGATCCATTTCTCTCACCACTCACAGAAATTAATTCAAGATGAATAAAGACTTAAATGTAAGGCATGAAAGCATAAGAAGTCTAGAAGAAAATGTTGGAAAAACTCTTCCTGATATTGGCCTAGGTAAAGAATTTATGAAGAAGATCCCAATGGCAATCACAGCCATAACAAAAATAAATAAATGGGACTTGATTAAATTAAAAAGCTTTTTGCACAGCCAATGAAATAATTAACAGAACAAATAGACAACCTACGGAATGGAAGAAAATACTTGCAACCTATACAGTTGATAATGGGCTAATAACCAGAATCTACAAAGAACTCAAGTAAATCAGCAGGGAAAAAACAACCCCATTAAAATGTGGGCAAAAGACATGAATAGAAGCTTTTCAAAGAAGATAGACTAATGGCCATTGAGAAAATGCTCAATGTCACTAATTATCAGGGAAATGCAATTAAAACCACAACTATACCCCAGTTATAATGCCTTTCATTAAAACATCCAAAAACATTAGATGCTAGTGTTAATGCAGAAAGAAAGGAATGCTTGTACACTGTTGTTGGGACTGCAAATTAGTACAACCTCTATGGAAAACAGTATGGAGATTCCTCAAAGAACTAAAAGTAGACCTACCATTTGATCCAGCAATCCCACTGCTGGGTATTTACCCAAAGGAAAAGAAGTCATTTTATACAAAAGATGCCTGCACTTGAATGTTTATCGCAGAACAATTCACAATTGCAAAGATGTGGAATCAACCATCCCATCAATTCATGAGTGGATTGACAAAATGTGGCCTACACATACTATGGAATACTACTCAGCCATGAGGAAGGAGGAATTAAGGTCTTTTGCAACAATTTGGATGCAACTGATGACAATCATCCTAAGCGTGGTATCCAAAGAATGGAAAAACAAACACCACATGTACTCACTATTAAATTGGAACTAACTGATGAGCACACATGTGCATAGAGAGAAGTAAAACTCAGTGGAAATTGAGTAGGGGGGAAGGGGAAGAGGGGATGGGTGAAGACCTACCTAATGTGTACAATGATTACTATCTGTGGCACACTTATAACCCTGACTCAAGCATAATAAGATCTATCCATGTAACCGAAAACATGTGTACTTCTGTAATATTTTGAAATAAAAAAAAAGAAAGAAAACCATGTGGGATGTAGCTGTCTACTTGTATTTCCAGGGACTCTGAGCTAGGTCCAGCTCAGAGTCTAAGGCTGTGGCTGCTCCTCTCAGGCCCCAAACACTCCCACTGGGTAAAGAACAGGCTGCAGAGTCTCAGTTTTCTAGACAAAATTGTAGAATTGGAACCAGAAGAATCTGAGATAAGTGTTGATTCAGTTCAACCCCCTCGGTTCCTTTGCCTGGCAGGGGAAGCGCTGTGTTTTATGACTTTCCTGGGACCCGCGGTGGGTCATGAGAGGCAGCGCAGTGTGGAGGTTTAGAGGACAGCCTCTGAATCCAGGCCGCCTGGGTTGGACTCAAAGCTCTGCAGCTCACTAGCTAAGTGTATCAGTCTGTTTCGCTCTGCTATAAAGGAATACCCAAAGCCGGGTGATTTATAAAGAAAAGAGGTTTATTTTGTTCGTAGTTCTGCAGACTGTACAAGAAGCATCGTGCCAGCATCTGCTTCTGGTGAGGGCTTCAGGGAGCTTCCAATTAAGGAGGAAGGTGAAGGGGAGCAGGCGTGTCACCTGGTGGGGGAAGGGGCGAGAGAGAGAGAGAGAGAGAGAGAGAGAGAGGGAGGGAGGAGGGGGTGCCAGGCTCTTAAACAAACAGCTCTCTTGTGAACTAATCAAGTGAGAACCCACTCATTATCACAGTGAGCGCACCAAGCCATTCATGAGGGATCCTCCCCCATGACCCAAGCACCTCCCACCAGACCCCACATTCAACATTGGGGATCAAATTCTAACATGAGATTTGGAGGAGCCAAACATCCAAACCATATCACTAAGTGATTTGGGGCAAGCTGAATAAAATGGGGATAGTAATGATTCCAGCCTCATAGAGTTTCTGAGAGGAATAAATAAGTTACTGTGGGTAAAACATTTAGACCAGTGCCTGGCACCCAGTCATCTCTCGATAAATGATAGCCACAATCATTATTTAGTAGGAAAGTTGGGACTTGATAACAAGCCTCCTGGATCACCCCTGAATTTGATGTTCACCTCCGGATTTCCCTTCTTGACCTTATTGTATCGAACATGCTTGTGGTCCAGTCTCTGTGTGGCAATCATAGTCAGGTTTTAAAAACATAATCCTGATCATGATACCTCCCTAGCTGAAGCCTCTGATGGATTCTCATTGCCCTGGAGTTAAGTCGTAATTGCTACCCTGGCTTACTCGGGCCCTTGTGCCCAAGTGCAATCCTACCTCTCCTTTGCACACCTCTCTCCCTCGGCTCTGTGCCCCAGCCATTCTGTTCTCCTCCATGTCCATTAAGGCTCCATGTTCCCTCTGTCCTGGGCCTTTTGCCTGTGCTATTCTTTCCATCTAGAACACTTCCTCCCTCTCCCCGTTTTATCTTGCTAGCTTCTACTCAGCCTGCATGATCCATCTTAAGCATTACCCCGAGGGTGGGTAAAGAGCAACCTTAAAGGGGCCTTCCTTGATTCCCCATTATAGTAGCTGCCCCTCCTCACATTATATTATATATTTTGTATTACACCATGTATGAAAAAGTAATATGTATTATACACCAGGTACACACACATTTATCCATAAACAAAAGACTGACAATAATGAAATGAAAATGTTACTTAATTTTGCTTCTTTCTGAGTTGTGGGACCTTGAATAGCTTTGTCAATATCTCCCCTTCTGTCTCTCTCTCTCTCTCTCTCTCTCTCTGTCTCTTTTCCCCCTTGCTGTAGAGAGCTCTGAAAAACCCTTTCTTAACAGTTTTAATAACCATCTTCCCTACTAGTTTGTAAGAGCCATGAAGATATCATTATTATTATTTTACCGTTTTATTATTCTGTACCTAGCATAGTGTACATAATGGTACTTAATAGATATTTGTGAAATAAATGAGTAGAAGAAAGAATGAGTAATAATACATTTAGCAAGATAGCATTTGTAAGTGTATGGGGGTGATACTTAAACAGAGTACTTGTCTTGACTATCCATCACTTTTGAATACAGAGGAAAGTGCACATTTGTAGATGTTTAAAATTACTATATGGAGTCACTGCAAGAAGTTACTGTAGTTGTTAAGCAACACTCAGCATGAAACATTGCCTGATTTTTTTCCTCTGCCCCGTGCCAGCTTACACAGAACAACATCACATTCCTGCTGCTCCCAAAAAAGCATCAACTGCTTTTCTGCAGCCTTGTCTTTTTTTTTTTTTTTTTATAGATCCTTACTTTCTGCACAGACAAAAGTCTTTTTGTACCCTTTCTCCAGATTACTGTATGTGTTAGTTTCCTACTGTTGATGCAACATATTACCACAAATTTAGCGGCTTAACACAACACAAATCTATTATATCTTACATTTCTGGAGGTCAGAAGCCAGAAATAGGCCTGACTTTCAGGGCTAAAATCAAGGTATCAGCAGAGCTATCTTCCTTCCGGATGCTCCATTCTTTGCCTTTTCCAGCAAGGAGGTTACCAGCATTCTTTGGCTTGTGGTCGTATCACTCCAACCTCTGCTTCTGTTGGTTCGTCCCCTCCTCTGACTCTGACCCTCCTGTCTCCCTTTGTGGTCATATCAGGCCCACCAGATAGTCCAGGATAATCTCCCCATCTCAAGATTTTTAATTAAATTGCATTTGCCCAGTCCCTTTTGCTGTATATGGTAACATATTCATAAGTTTTGGGGACTAGGCCATGGACATTTTGAGGGGATGGGCAATATTCTACCTTCCACACTGCACTTGTAGGACAGGAAGCAGATCTCAATCTGTGCTCTCATCAAATAGACTCACGTGGAGACCACCCAGTTCGGTTCTCTCCTCTTACAAATGAGAAGATAAACTTGTCCAGGGAAGATACAACTTGTTCAAGCTCACAGGGAGAGTTGGTGGTCTAATTTAGTGGTCTAATTTGGAAGAGCAAACTCTTCCAATTAGAAGGGCTCATTGCTAGAACCAGAAGTTAGAGCTAGGAGTCTTCCTCTCCTGGGCTATTAAATGGAATTGATTTTGCCTCAAGAATCCTCTGAGGCCTCTGACTTCAGGCGAGAGCTTTCTCACTGCATGATGCTGTCCTAAGAGTCGGGGAACACAGGGGAGGAAGTTTATGTG
The DNA here is from genome assembly GCA_004363605.1 of Indri indri. Lineage (NCBI taxonomy): Eukaryota > Metazoa > Chordata > Mammalia > Primates > Indriidae > Indri > Indri indri. The sequence continues at coordinate 4,720 of RJWJ010036182.1, forward strand.
CAAGTACCAGCAGGCATCTCAGAGTGTTTGCATTTCACAAGGCATGAATAGCAAACTTTTCCAATTAGAAGGGCTAGTTGCTGGAACCGGAAGTTAGAGCTAAGGAGTCTTCCTATCCTGGGCTGTTGAAATGGAATTGATTTTGCCTCAAGAATCCACTTCATATTTATGCCTTGCAGTGAGCTGTTTATTTTCTTTTTGGCAACTTGATTAAAATCTTACTTATATTTGTATTTGCTCCGTTTGATAATTAGCCTCTTACTTTTAAGGCATATGTTGCTCTGATTTTGAGGTTGGTTGTTTGCCATCTATAACGGAGCATCCCTAGTGGGCTGCGCTTGGCACAGGCCTGTGTTCTTGGGTCCAATCAGTTAAGGCCAGCAGAGTAGAATTACTTTAGTTGCAAGCACGTTGCTTTGCAAATCTCAACAAAGTATAAGAGAAGGCCGTTTTGTGGGCCAGTAGGGAAGCATGGTCACAACTGAGTACTTTGGGGCCTCACGGTCCCGTCCAGAACAGTACATTTACATGAAATATAGGACAGAGAAGGGAACTGGTAAGACACCCCAGTTTATTTGTTTGCATGTTTAATAGATGGTAGTTGATTTTATTGAGCATATCTTTTGATAAGTTGCAGTGCATGGCAAGGGTTTATGTACACTACCCTACATGGGATAGTGATGTGGCCTTCAAGTCACATATGGTCTTAATAGGCATTCTTTTCACAAGTGGCACAAAAAGAGTGGCCACTATGGAGAAAAAAATCCTTTTAGCACCCTTTGTTTTTGAAATAATAAAACCAGAGTTCAGAAAAAGTATTAGTTAGGTTAGATGATTTTTAAAATTACTAAATATGGACCATTGAGATAAGCAAAACCAGTGAGGATTTCTTTTTAGATGCTCGTAAGGTAAGATGTTCTCTTTAGTCATTTGGAAACATGGACAGGTACTCTTAACATCCGCTTACCTTAGAAGGCAGCCTTTTTTTTGATTAAAGTGAGTTCATCAATATTAGCATTACAATAGTTTTAGTATAGTGGTCTTCTATGAGCTTATGCAGTAGTTTGCAAATCTCAACAACACTTTTAACATTGTTGTTAAAATCAAACAATGTTACACTTTCCCCAGATTTCATGAAAAAAATTAAGCTGATAGGAAGAATAATACGTTTCTCTCCCATGCATGTATTTCAAGATCTTTTTTGTCTGATGCTACTAATTTAATATCATATAAGCTGATATCTATTAAATTTTTAAGCTCTTTATTATGGGTAAGCTTATAAAAATAAATTCTACAAGTTGTGTTATGATTTCCAGCCCCTCTATTACTCAAACAGATTTTAGAATTTAATTTGATAGCCCAATCCGAGAGCTATCTTTTGAGCTATAGGCCTAATTATGCAACTTCTAGACTTGGTCACTTAAATGTGTATGAGGCCTCTCAAAGACAATGATTCTGAAATGGAGACTTTCCCTCCTAAACCTACCTGTTCTCTTCTTTCCACACTATCCACCCAGTTTCCCAAACTTGAAACGTAAAGACATCCTTGATTCCTCTTCCCCCCATATTTAATGGGTCACCAGGTTCTGACAAGTTTACCTTTGCAATATCTCCATAATTCATCTCTTTCCATTGCTGATTTTATTTCCCTGGTTCCAGTTTCTTTCTTGAGAATGGATACTAGAGTGGCTTTCTAGTCTCACCCTGGAGTCCTGCCCCCTTACATCTCTTCTCTTCTCTGCACTGCAACCCAGAATGATGTTTTAAAAACACGAATGTGATCATCATCTCCTCCTGCAGGAAAGGAATTCATTGGCCTCGAGCCCCTTAGCATAACCTATGATACCTTCCATGCATGATGAACACCTTCTGCATGTTTTGAAATGAATGCCCCAGCCAGCCGAACTGTGTGCAGCTCCCTGGATGCAGTAATCTCTCTTCAGTTTCTGTTCTTGAGGCCATTCAGTCGTCCATCAAAGTGTTAATGAGTGCTGCCTCTGTATCAGGCACTGTGGGAGGTGTGCTTTTAGGGTGTTCACAGTCCTATGGGGAAGCCAGACACATAAACAGATAATTATAATACCTTTTGTTTATGTGCAACGAAAGAGCTGTGTACAACGTTACAGAAACACAAAGTGTAGGTGCCTAATTTAGCCTGAGAAGATCAGGGAAGGCTTCCTGATGAAAGAGGCAAAGACAATTCTGAGTCTTAAGTGGTAAGAAGGATTTCGTGCTCCCCATACCTTAATGTGTCCCCTGAGGGTAGTCACTTAGCACTGCATGTGTATGTTTACGAAAATAAATCTAAAGTTTAGTGGGTACTTCTTGTATGCCAAACAAACACTGGGCTAAATGATTTCCTTTTCCTGGGAAATCTATTTAGAAGATTTTCCTCTTGTTAATATCTGTCTTAGTATTGCATTATAATGTGGCCCATTCAAATAGTTCTCCGGGTGGTGTTCATATAAACCTAGAGTAATGAAATAAAAGTTGGTGTTCAAAAGTGAAGCACACCACTGACTGAGCTGTTGCTTTCAGAAGAGTGGTGTTTTCACAGATCCAATGAGGAGACCACATGTAGCTCCTCATGGAAGGAAAAGCTCTTTCTAGGACCCTGTAATTCCTCACTTACTTACCACATCATGGAAACTAAGCTTCATTTTGGTCCGGAAACGTCCTTGTTCTATGAAAAACAGTGAACGAGTCACTTCTTCTGGAAGTAAAATAGTTTCTGTTTTAAGTTTTTTGTTTTTTGGTTTTTTGTTTTTGGTAAGAAGCTGGCATTGCCTGTCCAGTTCTCTCAGCATGTCCATCATATCAACCAGGGTTCTTAGTGCTACACTGAAACCAACTCTGGTTGATGTGAGCAAAAAAAAAAAAAAATGTATCGAAGAGAGCTGTTGTGGCTGCAGAAGAGAAAATGATGAGGACAATGGTGATGAGAAGGCAAGAGAGGAGAAGACAGAGAAAACACAGTGAGCTGGAGTGACCGGAGCGAATTCATAGAGCTGCTTCTCTCTCCACACGATCTCAGTTCCTGTGGCGTACTCTAATGGGGGGAAGAGTATCGTTTTTTGTGTTAGGAGGTAAAAACTGCAGAGGAAACTTCCTTATAACAATGCTTTCTGAAGCTGTTGCTTCTGTTAATCTTCTTAGTGAAAAATAGCTCATGCTGGTAAGTTGTTTCAATTTCACCAAAACCTGCAGAAGAGATAAATAAACCTATGAAAACCACGGCTCATTCTCCTAGTCACAGGGAAGAAAGTTCCAGTCATACCACTGAGAAGCGATCAGCTGAAAAGAAGCGATCAGCTGAAGAAGTGGAGACTTCCCAATGAAGTTTGCAAAGCCTCCAAGTTTGGATTTAAAGGAAGTGGCAAAGGAAGCCTCAGTCATATCCATCACACTGGGATCAAGGAAGTCTAAAGACTCTGTCTTCACTATCACTCCAGAAACACTTTCAGTAGCAGCAGCTTTTAGTGAACCAGAGGAAATGCCTTTAGAAGCAAAGTAGAAGACAGAGCATATTGGAAGGGACAAACCAACAGCCGCAGAACCAACCCCCTTCAGTAAAGAACACATAGACTTTCTGATAATCAGAAACTATGTGAGGGAAATAGGAAATCTCATTTTGGAAATGGCTATGACCAAGACAATGAAATGACGTATTTTGAAATGGGGTATGGCAGCTGCTATTTTTTTTTCCTAAAAAGAATTTGTTTTTATTTTTAGTTTTAATGGAGAGGTGCACTAATAAATTAACGAGTTTGGAACTAGAGGTAATTCATGTTTTATATAAAAATTTTAGGTATTTGCTAATTTTGCAGTTTCACATGATTGGTTTACAAATGTAACAGATAATAAATAAATGAGAAATGCAGGGAGAGATACTGATGCACAGCTAACAGAATCCATGGGACTAATGGAGACTGGCCTGGGGCTATGCGGCCAGGAGAAATGTCCAGGCAAATCACATCAGCCACCGAGTCTGGTGAGGACAGCATTGCTGCTCCCACTGTGCACAGGATGCTGCAGCTGGCTCTGCCCACACTGCGAGACACTGGATGTTGGATATCAGCACTGACACAGTCGCCACTGAAACCCCAGGAACTTGGTCATTCTGACTGCTGTTTTTACCAGCCATAGTTGACAGTGGGCTTTTTTTGTTGTTGTTGTTTTTCCCTCCCATCATTATTGCTCAATTCAAAGACTGAGGTGAGTATGTCTGTTTGGCAGAGCCTAAAACATGTGCCTTTGCCCTACTTGCAAGCCAGCCTGGGAAAGGTATTAATAGTAGAAAGGATTTGTAGCTTCTATAGCAGGAGATGGGTTCTACCTTATATCAGAAGTGGGAATTCCTTAAGTAAAGGAAGAAAATTCTGGCCAAATGGAAAGTTCATGTCTACTATTCTCTCCAAAGTTCTGAAGTTTCAAATACCTGTTGTGTCTGATGATAATTGGGACTTTATCCTAATGGTCTAGTTGGGGAATTTGGGGGTTCATAATCGAATTCATAACTGAACCTGAAAACTATGTCTCTCAGAACTTTTGCTGAACACTCTACCTTCTGAGGTTAAAACTTATCAATTTACTCTTTTCTCTCTTGATGTTCTTCCCATCTTTTACTTCATCATTGTAAAATCCAAATTATGTCATTGATTGCCTGGGTATGCTCATAAAGTAAATTTGCTGTTCAACCTGAGGGTTAATAAAAAATGAGTGTAGTTGCAAGAATGTTACTTGGCAAAACTGTGTTTAGAAGTAAAAGACTATAAGTTGGGCAAGGTCAACTTTTTGAGTATAGAGAAAGAGTGTATCTCAACCCTGGAAAAGCAGAAAGTTGTTATACGATAGTTAAAATTAACATTTAACAGCTTACTATGTGCTGGGAGGTTTATACAAATTATCTCATTTAATCTTTACTATGTGATAGGTATCGTTATTAGTCCTGTTTTATAGAAAATAAAGCAAAAGCCTAGAGAAGTCAAATAACTTGCCTAAGATGACACAAATGGTAAGTGGCTATACCACAATTCTATTCGAGGTCTGGTAATTCTCATTTTTCATGCTTTTAACTACTATATGTTGAAAATTAAGTAGACAGGTGTCTATCTATTATGCTTCATATTTATAAAATCTCAAAATGTCATTATAAGACAAAAAATAATACTGAATTATTTTATAAAATGTAAGAGATTGTTCCAGTAAACATGGGAGAATTAATACATATTTTTACTTCTACTTCCTCCCCAAGTCTCACTAGAATGACAATAAAGGAAACTTTTAAGTTTATAGCAGAGAAATAATTTTTTCAAATTTGGAAGCAGAAATTTGGAGGAACTAAAAATAACTAAGTTATTAAAACCAAACATCCAAGCCTGTAGTGCGGAAAGCCGATAAAAGCAAACCAATTCATCCTGCAGAATTTGAGAAAGGTACAGCAACTAGGAACCGCAGGTATCTGGATGAGTAGGAGGCACAGGATGGGGCTCCGAGCAGATGGATTCGTTGAAAATCTTTGTTTATGTTAGCAGTTTGGCCTCCAGATCTTCTTCCCCGGAGCAACTGGTCCTCCACACTCTGGCCAAAGATTTGACATTTACTATCTAGAGAGAATGAATCACACAGGCTCTCAAATTGGAGAGGCTTTCCCCCTGTGTGGGTAAGATAGAGTCCCTTTACTGAAAACAGAGGATGCTAAACTTAAATTTGCATATTGGAAATGAGACGTCCAACCCGGCCCCACTCAGTTTCCCAAACACTAACAAGGAAGCTTGTAACCATCTCCTTTACGTCATTAGCTGTAAGACTGGAAGATTTTTATTTGGGGAAACATAACTTGCCCAAGAGTGAAGTGCTACAGAGACTACTTTTGTGGTACTGCGCCCATACCAGCTCACCTTGCAGTAAAGCCTGCTAGATGTTTGAGGAAAGACTCTAACAATTAATTGAACAAACAGAAAAAAATAAAAGTGACTAAGGCTTTTAATATTCTTGGAGACATAAGAGAAGAAAATGTGCACATGAAAAAGAATAGACTGCTTTACAAAGAAAGATCTTAGATATTAAAAAATGATAGCAGAAATTAAAAAAATCAGTGGATGGCTCAGAAAATAAAGTTGAGAAAATATTTCATAATATATCTCTCAAAAGTGATAAGAAAAAGCAAGAAAATTAAGGAATAAGTTGAGGAGTGCCAAAAGATAGGATAATAAGAGATAATAGGAGTGCCACAGAGAGATAGTAGAGGAAATAAGAAAAAAAAATATTAAAGGTATGTTTTAAAAATATTTCCCAGCACTATGGGAATTCAGTTTCAAAGAAAAGGATAAAAGATTGAGTAGAAAAATGGGAGATGAAAAACAAAAACAAATGAAAACAAGGCATATCACCATAAAAGTTTTAGAACACTGGACATAAAGGAAAATTCTAAAGAACTCTGTGGGTAGGGGGAATAGTTTACACACATGTAATAGAGAATCAGAGTAAGATTAGTCTTCTGAAAACAACATTGGAAGCTAGGAGACAATGGATTTACAAACCAGAATTTTATATCTAGCCAAACTAACAACCAAGCACAAGGGTAGAGAAAAGATATTTTTGGACCTGCAAGTTCTCAACAATTTTAGGTCTCAAGCATCCTTCTCAGGAAGCTCCCGAGAAATGTGCTTTACTAAAGTTATGACATAATTCAGGGGAGAAGTCAAGGTGTCTTGGAAACAAGATTTATAACACAGGAACAAGGTGAAGGCAATTATTCCCAGGATAATGGAGAAGAGAAGTTCTTGGATGATTGTGAAGTGGCAGACCTCTGGAGCAACCAGTCTAGTTCAAAGCATGAGGACAGAGGGTTCCAGCAGGGATGTCTGCAAGAAAAAAATGTAAAAAGCAAAACTAATGGGTTTCCAGTTGTGCTGGAATTGAGTTCTGTCAGAGGTGGGGAATGAGTGACAGTTACATGGTAAACCAAACAATTCAACTAAATGAGGAAATTATGAATTCCAAGGAGCAAAATATTGTATTATAGAAGGAAGGAAATGAAACTATACACACTATATTGATTTACTCTGCATTATTTTTACGTAGCTATAAAATGTAAACAATAAACATTGTTTAAACCAAAAGGGGTGATATATAGCTATTTAGAAGACTAGGAAAAGATGAGTTTATATGTTTGTGTGTGAGGGGAGTGATTGTGAGAGTTAAATTCTCATTTTACATTGTAGGAATCAATAGATATAAGTTAAAATTTTAAAATAATAAAAAGCAATATAAACAAGCTATTTAGAAGTATGGAAGTAAAAATCAGAAAAAAGTAGACAAAATTATTGCAAGTGGCCAGTTCTTGGGAGTTGGAATTGAGAAAGGGGCAGGTATTTGCTTTTTTTTTTTATGTGCTTTTTTTTGTGCATTATTTTAATAAAAATAAAATTAAGAAAGAAAAAGTACTCTCTTAAAATCAAACACCTTGACAAACATTTTGTTATATAATTGTTATGGAATCATAAATATTCTGACCTTTTTGCCAAACATCTATATGAAGAGGTATCTGAAAGTAATTCCAAAGTAGTAAAGTAGACAAGCTACAAGGTTTCCTATTCCTTCTTACAAATTATTTGAGAAAACATGTAGTTTATTTAAAAGTGTTTCATGATATCTAAATATATTCAGAAGGACATTCAATAAATAGTTTTGAATACAAAATTGAGCATGAGCAGTAAATGTTCCAATTTTTTAAAATAATGAGGCTGTATTTTTTTTTTAACTATAAAAGTTACTGATTATGTTCTGTCTCTAAGCTCAATGCTACTAACACAGTGTCTGGCCATATATACGGGAGATGCTTGCTGAGTGTTCGGATGGAATTGGAATTTTTGAGTGCCCTGGAGACATGATTAAGCCAAGAATTAACGGATGGGGTACTCTCGGTTGATTTGCTACAATTTGATTTGTCGCTTTTCTGTTGGAATGAAAATGAAATTCACAAATTCCTAGAGGCTTTTACTAGGAGTGGAATTCCAAGCTGTTATGATCCTTGTCTGTAAAGGAACTTACTGGACTCCACGCCTTAGATTACTGACCTGCATCTGGATTCTAAATGGATTCACGGTTTCCTCATAGTCTATAAATCACACATCCAAATGAAATATCTTTTAATCTACTCCAGTCCCACCAGTATTTTGTTAGCAACTGAAGAATGTATCTTAAAAACAAAAGGGAACAGGTTTTATTTATTTTTTATTTTTTTAGATATACCAAAATTTATTTCTCCATTTTATTGATAACAGGCTTATGGATTGTTTCTAGTTTTTGGCTATTACAAATAAAGTTGCCATGAACATTCTTTTTTTTTTTTCTTTTTCCTTTTTCATTATTTTCATTTTATATTTCAATTAATTTTGTTCTGCAATTAAAATCTTTCTTTCATGTATTAGTAACACTAATGATAAAAGTAGACTCCCCCCATTATTTTTAAAGGGCAGATTTAACCAATACCTACTTCTTATTTATTGGAAAATATGATAGAAAATACCATTCTAAATATTATAACAGCTTATAGAATGCTCACTATGTGTCAAAAATTATTCTAAATATTTTACTCACAAAACCTCTCCTAATCTTCTTGTACTACTTTTCTATTGCTGCTGCAACAAATTGTGACAATTTTAGTGGATTACAACAACACATATTTATTATCTTACAATTCAGTAGTTCAGAAATCCAACATGGTCTCACTGGGCAAAAATCAACGTGTCAGCAGGGCTGCATTTTTTGGTTTTGGTTTTGGTTTTCTCCACTTGGAAGTTCTTGGAAAGAATGTTTCCTTGCCTTTTTTGGCTTCTGGAGGCCACCGAAATTCCTTGGCTCATGGTCCCTCCCTCCACCTTCAAAGTCGGAAGCATAGCATCTCTCAGACGCTGCTTCTGTTATCACCTCTCTTTTTCCGACTTCCTTCTTCTCCCTCCCTTTTACACATTGAAGAACCCCTGTGATCATATCGGGTCCAGCTAAATAACCCCAATAATCTCCCCATTTTAAGGCCAGCTGATTAACAACTTTAATTTCATCTGCAATCTTAATTCCCCCTGTGTAAGGTAATATACAGGTTCCAGGGATCAGAACATGGACATTGTGGGAATATTATTCTGCCTACCATACCTCTCAAAAATAGTAAAGTACCAACAGGTACTGTTATTATCACCCTCACTTTACAGGTGAGGCACACAGAGGCAATGCAATTTTCTTGAGGTTACAAAACTGTGATTTGAACCCAGATAGTCTGTTTCTGGAGTTCTTGCTCTTAAAAGCTACATTACACCAAGATAACTTACCACCAACATAGTATCGTACTTTTAATTTTAATGTATTTTTCTCTTTGTTTTTTTTTTTGCATAATTGTTAGGTTATAGGCATAATTTTGTGTCTTTATTCTTATCCTATTTTTACTCTCTACATGAACTTTCCCTCACATCTTTAAAGTGTCTATATGGCATCACATTTCAGCCTCAGGGCCTTTGCACATGCTATTTCTCCAGCATGTGATGCTCTTCCCTATATCTATGCAGCTTACTCTCTCTTACTTCATTGTGCAAATGTCATCTTATCAGAGAGACCTTCTTTGACCACTGTTTCTAAAAGCACAACCTATGTCTCTTCATCCTCACATTCTGTTTTATTTTTCTTCATAGTATTTATCACTCACTGATTTCATGTAATATATTTATTTATTCATTTATTTGTTGTTTGTCTCCTCTGCTAGAATATTATTTCCATGAGGGCAAGAACTTTATTTTGCTCACTGATGTAGGCTCTCAATAAGTATTTCTCGAATGATGAATGAACAGAGGAAATTTTAAAATTATGAAAAGCCATTCACGATGCCACTACCCTAACAAATATCATATGTCCTCATGTTCTACACATTGCCTATTTGTAAACATAATTTTACATATTTAATTATAACAAAGACAATTATATACATGTATGTTTATATATTAACTAAATATTAAATCTTAAGCATTTTTCATTCTGTTTATAGTCTTCAGAACTATTAGCTTTAATGACTTTATGAAAAATAATGTTATTAGCTTATTAAGTATGAAATGTCTGATTTCCTTAAGTACTAAGTTTGACAGTTGATATCTCTGACATTTCACTTTGACACTTCTTGTTTTATTTTTATCATGAAGGTACATCCTCATTCTTTTAATCGCGTGGTTTGGCTTGTGATTATCTTTCAAATATTTTTAGCGCAATTTTTGTGAAACCATGGATAAGTAAAAAATTCGAGTTATTTTCAAATATGAGTTCCATCATGGACCCAATGCAGTGTAGACAACTCAAAATATCAACAAAGTGTTTGGGAAGGATGTGGCTAATGAACGTACAGTACATTGATGGGTTGAAGTCATTCTGTTCTGGTGATTTTAATCTTGAAAATGATCCACATGGGCAACGTGAGACCATCGTGGACAAGGATGAGCTGAAAGTTGCAGTGGAAGCAAATTCATCTCAGCCTACGCGTTAATTAGCAGCAAGGTTTAATGTTATTATTCCAAAAATATTGGAGCATGTGAAACAAATTGGCAAGGTAAAGAAGCTGGAGAGATGGATGCATGAATTAAACGAGCGTCAGAAGAGAAACCATCTTGAAGCTTGCCTTTCTTTACATGTGATAAAAAATCGATTCTTTTTGACAACCACAAGCATTCAGCACAATGGTTGGAAAAAGATGAAATGCTGAAACACAGTCCCAAACCAAATATTCACCAAAAAAAGCTAATGGTGTCTGTTAGGTGGTCCAGCGCTGGCATTATCCACTACAGCTTCATGAAACCCAGTCAATCGATTACAGCAGATGTCTACTGCAACCAACTGGACAAAATGATGAGGATGCTTGCAATTAAGCAGCTGAGATTGGTCAATAGAGGCAGGCCAATCCTCTTGCAAGACCACCCACATGTCACAAAAAAACAACTCTGCTCAAACTACAGAGGCTGGACTTGCAAACTCTTTGTCATCCACCGTATTCACTAGACCTTGCACCAACTGATTAGCACTTCTTCCAGGCTTTGGACCACTTCTTGTAAGGAAAAATATTCAATTCTCACCAAGGTGTGGAGAACACCTTTCATGATTTCATTGCCACTCCCTCTTCTTCGCTGCTTGCATAAACAAGCTACCATTAAGATGGTGAAACTGTGTTGACTGTTTAAGTGCATACTCTGATTAATTGTACTGCGTCTTGTTTGAGATATAATACACTAAACTTTTGATTCAAAATTGGGCATGTTATATTAATTACCTAATAAATTGGTATATATAATTAACCATCCTTTTATTCAATGTTATTCAGATTACATTTTGCTTCTTTATTAACCAAGTGTTTAATCTTTGATGGGTACCTTAATCTCTTTGAACTTATTTTCTTATTATGAAAAGAATGTCTAGATTATTACTGCTAAATACAATAACATAAGTAAAGTA
>RJWJ010036183.1:0-16214 GCA_004363605.1 Indri indri
CATATACCAAAACTATGAAACTGCACAGCACAGTTATAAAATAAATACATAAATGTTCCAATTATATTTCAATAAAGTAGTTTGGAAAAAGCAGCCTATGTTCAAAAAATTTGGAAAAAGCATACCATTTGCAACAAGCTTGCAAATGCATGTTCCCAGATTAAAAGCTCAGAGAAGGCTTACAGTAAAGAAATCTGCTTAACATGACTTTTCACAAAGTTGTATGACAATAAAATCTCTCCACCATGTACCAGCTATTAATATCCCATAGACACTTTGGGAAATGCTGCTCTGTGACAGCAATTCTCAAAATATGGCCCAGTACCAGCAGTATCAGCCTCACATGGAGACTTGTCAGAAATGCAAATTAGCAGGCTCCATTTCCAACCTACTAAATCAGAAACCCTGAGGGTGGAGCCCATTGATCTGTGTTTTAACAAGTGCTTCAGGCGATTCTGAAGCACTCTGAAGTTTAAGAAATGCTCTTCTAGAACAATGTGACTGACCCCTTGTGTTTCCAGTAAACTGAGTATGTAAATGGTAGTATTGTATTTGGAATAAATATGTAGCCTACCAAGACAATGAATTGAGCGTGGAAAACATCATTTTTAGATATGTAAATGCTGGCATATTTGTTTAAAAAAAGAAGAGCAATCTCAACTTCATTGTTGAACCTCATATAGCTAAGTAGTTCAGTGCTCCAGGGAAAGACACCACAAAAACACAGTGCTAACACCATCAAGAAAGTGCAAAGGCAACACACGGAGTGGGGGAGAATATATGCAAACCATATATCTCATAAGAAACTTGTATCTAGAATATATAAAGAATTCTTATAACACAATAATAAAAAGACCAATGACTCAATTAAAAAAAGAACAAAGAATCTGAATTGAAATTTCTCCAAAGAGGATATGTAAACGGCCAATAAGCATGCCATAAGATGCTCATCATCATTAATGAAATAAAAATCAAAACCACAGCAACACTGATGTAGAAACTCAGTAAATATTTGCTGAAGGAAAAATTCATAAAAAATGAATTTACCAAAAAAAATGAGCTATCAAGCCATGAAAAGACACGGAGGAAACTTCAATGCCTATTATTTTTTTTTTTTTTTTGAGACAGAGTCTCACTCTGTCGCCCGGGCTAGAGTGCTGTGGCATCAGCTTAGCTCACAGCAACCTCAAACTCCTGGGCTCAAGCGATCCTTCTGCCTCAGCCTCCCGAGTAGCTGGGACTACAGCATGCGCCACCATGCCCGGCTAATTTTTTTTTCTATATGTATGTTTTAATTGTCCAGCTAATTTCTATCTATTTTTAGTAGAGACGGGGGTCTTGCTCTTGCTCAGGCTGGTGTCGAACTCCTGAGCTCAAACGATCCACCCGCCTCGGCCTTCCAGAGTGCTAGGATTACAGGCGTGAGCCACTGCGCCCGGCCTCAATGCCTATTACTAAGTGAAAGAAACCAGTCTGAAAAATGTACATACTGTATGATTCCAACTATATGATATTCTGGAAAAGGCAAAACTGTGAAGACAATAAGATCGGTGGCTGTCAGGAGTTAGGGGGAAGGGAAGGATGAATAGGATGATCACGGAGGATTTTTAGGGCAGCAAAACTATTGTGTACGATACTATAACGGTGGGTACATGTCATTATACCTTTGTCAAAACCCATAGAATGTACAACACCAAGAGTGAACCTTCATGTAAACTATGGACTCGAATTAATAATGATGTATCAATATTGATTCATTAATTGTGAATATGCCACATTAATGCAAGATTTTTACAATAAGGAAAGTTGTGTATGTGTGTGCAGGATGTGTATGGAAGCTCTCTGTACCATCTGTTCAATGTTTCTCTTTCATACCCACTAATATGGTTGTAATCAAATACACAGATAATAACAGCTGTAGGTGAGGATGTGGAGAAATTGGATCCCTCAAATATTGCCGGTGAAAATATAAAATGGTGCAGTTGCTTTGGAAAACAGTTTGACAGTTCCTCAATGTTAAACATAGATACAATATGACCCAGCAATTCCACTCTTATTGATAAGGAAAACCCCCATCTGTTACTTGGCATATCAGCCACCTGAGACCCCTGCCCCTCATGGAAGACCTGCATCAGCATAATACTAACCTATTACCTGGCCCATCAACTAACCTATTTCCTGGCACATCAGCATAACACTAAATCTACTGCCTGGTGCATCAGCATAACACTAAATCTATTATCTGACACATCAACTAACCTATTACCTGGTGGGCATTAACCACCTGACACCCTACCCCCCAGACCACCACAACTTAATAAAAGTGGGAAAAATCAGGTAGACAGGGCTCAGAATTTAGTGGCGAGGCCGCTCTGAGCCTGCCAGCAAATAAACTTTGATTCTTCGACTCTCCGTGTGCCGCTCGGTTTGTCCTCGGGAACACTTGCTGTAACACTTGCTGTAACATTATGGCTGTACCCAGGATAATCGAAAATATGTTCACTTAAATATTCATACATAAATGCTCATAAGCAACTTTATTCACAGTAGCCAACAGGTGAAAACTACACAAATGTCAATCAACTGCTGATGAACAGATAAACAAAATTTGGTAGTCCACACAATGGAATATTTTTCAGGAATGAAAAGGAACAAAGTACTGATACATGCTACAACGTGGATTGATCTTGAAAATATGCTAAGTGAAAGAAGCCAGTCACAAAAGACCACATATTGTATGATTCTATTTATGTGAAATTTCCAGGATAGGTAAATACATAAAGACAGGCTGGGCAGATCTGAATTGGAAGCTTTGGGAGACATGCTGGAAATTTTAAGTGATGAAAGGATTATGTATTAAATGCTTGATACAATAACAGTGCACTAAAGGGCATTTTATTTGATTGAAATCATGAAAGCACCCTCAAACTGTCTGACTTTAGCTATGCTCACACAAAGCAGTAATGAGAAGTCACCTGAAGTTTGATCACTTTTGACAGGCAGTTAGATGGAACTATTCGGCCTTGAAATACTCCCTTGCTTTCTGATCGCTCCTCTTCTCTCATTGCTGGTTCTTCTTTCTCCTCTCACTCTTGACTATAGATATTTCCCCACGGTTCCATCCTTACTTTCTGGGACGGATGTGGATTTTGAAGGGCCAGAGGGGAAGTCTTCAGTGGGTTGAATGAAGGTCCCCCCAAAATATATGTTCTCGTCCTAATCCCCAGAACCTACGAATATTACCTTATATATTTTAAAAAGTGAATAATAGATGGCCAAAATGTGATTAAGTTAAAGACCTTGAGAGGAAGAATTTATCCTGGGTGATCTGGTGGGCCCTAAATGCAGTCACATGTATCTTTATAAGATAGAGGTGAAAATAATTTTGAGACTGAAGAGAGGGAGGCAATGTAACCAGGGAGGCGGAGATTGAAATGATGTGGTCACAAGCCAAGGAACTTCTGGAGCCACCATAAGCTGGAAGAGACAGGGAAAGGATTTTCCCTTAAAACCTTTGAAGGGAGACACCTTGTCAACACCTTGATTTCAGACCTCTGGCATCCAGAACTATGAGAGAATAAACTCTTATTGTTTTACACCACCAAGCTTATGGTAATTTGTTATAGCAGCCATAGGAAAGAAATACACTGTCTTTCTGATTTCTATGAACTCATTCTCTTACTTAATAAGTCATAGTCTGTGTACTCTAAATCTCTAGCAACCAGTAGAATTATTTCAAGGAGTCCTCAGATCCTTATGTGAAACAAGCCAGGTATTAGATCATATACACATATCTTACATGTACGTCTAGTATTATTTTTTCAAATATGTCTATATATGGTGTTTAATAAGATGTTAATTCATAAAGTATTATTGTTGTATAGTAGCTTTCTGTCATTATCCAATGTCTCCAATAATGGATATCGAAAGTAATACCAGTATGAAAATTTATGAATGTTTTCATCACCCCAAAAGGAAAGCCCATACCCATTAATCAGTCAATCCCCAAAAACCCTCTCTCCAGCCCCTAGTAATCACTCATATGCTGCCTGTCTCTGGATTTGCCTATTCTGGACATTATATATAAATGGAATTATACAATATGTATCCTTTTGTATCTGGCTTCTTTCACTTAGCATAATGTTTTTTGGGCTTGTTTGTTTGTTTTGAGATAGGATCTAGCTCTGTCACCCAGGCTGGATTGCAGTGGCACTATCGTAGCTCATTGTCGCCTTCAAATCCTGGGCTCAAGCAGTCCTCCTGCCTCCATCTCCCAGGTGGCTGGGACTACAAGTGCATGCCACCATGCCTGGCTAATTTTTTAAAAAAATTTTTTGTAGAGGCAGGGTCTTGCTATGTGTTCCAGGCTGGTCTTGAACTCCTGGCCTCAAGCAATCCTCCTGTCTTGGCCTCCCAAAGTGCTGGGATTACAGGTGTGAGCCATTGAGCCCAGCAAAGTTTAATGTTTTTAAGGTTCATCCATGCTGTAGCATGCATCAGTACTTCATTCCTTTTCATAGCTGAATAATACTTCATTTTATAACTATACCACATTTTGTTTATCCATCCATCTGTTGATAGGTGTTTGGGTTGTTTCTATGTTTTGGCTATTGTGAACAGTGTTACTATGAACATGGGTGTACACATTTTTGTTTGAACACCTGCTTTCAATTCTTTTGGGTATATATCTAAGAGTAGAATTGCTAGGTTATATGGTAATTCTATGTTTAACTTATTGAGAAACTGTCAAACTGTTCCCCACATTGGCAGCACTGTTTTATATTCTCACCAGCAATGCACCAGGATTCTAATTTCTCCATATCCTTGCCAACACTTTTTATTTCCTGGTTTTTTGATAGTTGCCATCCTAATGAGTGTAAAGTAGTATCTTGTTGTGGTTTTGATTTGCATTTTTCCCATGATTAGTGATGTTGAGCATCTTTTCATGTGCTTATTGGCCATTTGTATATCTTCTTTTGAGAAATGTCTATTCAAGTCCTTTGTCTATTTTTTAACGGGGTTATTTTTATTTTTGTTGTTGAATTGTAGAAGGTCTTTATTCTGGATTCAAGACCTTAATCCAATATATGATTTGCAAATATTCCCCCCCAATTCTGTGGATTATCTTCTTACTCTCTTGATAGTGTCCTTTGGTACATAAAAATTTTTAATTTTTATACAGTCCAAGTTATTCATTTTTTTCTTTTGTTGCTTCAGCTTCTGGTGTCATAGCTAAGAAACCATTGCCAAATCCAAGGTTGTATAGTTTTATCCCTATGTTCTTTGTTTCTGGTTAAAACTGACATATAGAATCCAACATATGTGGTAGCAGCAGTTGCTTCTTCTAACAGCTATATAGTTCTAGCTCTTATATGTAAGTTTTTGATCCATTTAGAGCTAATTTTTTGTATCTGGTGTGAGGTAGAGGTCCAGTACAAATTTTCTGTATGTGTAAATCCAGTTGTCTCATTTTATATATTTGATATGAGAAATAATAAATTAAATAACATGTTCAGTTATATTCATTGTGATATTTTTCATAGTAGCAAAAAACTAGAAACATGATATATGTTCAACAATAGATTAGTAAAATAAATTGTGATTACCTTTATAATGTAATATTATGTAGAAATAAAAATAGTACCATTCATAAAAATATCATTAAGTGAAAGTTAAAACTGCTTAAAATGCAGTATGTGCATATACATACCTGTATGTACATAGAAAAAAGGTCCTGTGATATGTACACCAAGGAATTAATTTTGGCTATCTATGGTGGTGATGGTGGTCTGTTTTTTATTTTCTTCTTTTTGTTTATATCTATTTTGTAAAACTTTTACAGAACGAACAGTTTTTGCTTTTGTGATTTTTCAGAAAGTTACTGTCTTACTAGTCATGTATGGTCTTCATTTTCTAAAAGGTTGGAAACCATTGTTCCAGTCTATTTCAGCCTCCGTACCAACCTATTTTATCCTGCGTAAGCTGATTATCCTGTGCTTGGCATCTTGCCTATCTGATCTCTAGTTCCTCTGTGACACTTCTTATTATACCAAGCTATGCTTTCATGTCAAGTTGTTCTACCACATAGCTCTCTTGTCTATTGAATTGATCCACCAAAGGAGGTGTGGGGGCAGGGATGTGACTGTTGCACTGATCATTCCCCAGCCTAGACAAGTCCTAATTTCTATTCTACATTGATGGTTAAGTTGATTGGAAGATGAGTCTTTTATTCTGAGCGCACCTTCCAAAACTATGTAATTGCAACTAGCAGCTAATGGAGGCGTTGCAGAAACTTGCATATGCTTAGAGGCAAGAACAAAAATGAGGGCCAAATGCCCACCAACATCTTTGTTTCTGGTTAAGACTGACGTATGGAATCCAACATATGTGGTAGCAGCAGTTGCTTTCTAACCTGGCAAACTTCTGTTCTTGTTATTTTTATGAGGGCTGATTATGAAATTTTATTACTGGATCTGCTCACCCTTAAACTGTTCTGCTCAAATCTTTGGATATAGCATGATGATCTGCAATCAACGTTTAGCTATTTTTTTCTCCTTCTTTGTATTTAATGGATTCCAGGAGGCCTGATCTTTTGCCAGTGTTTTTTTTTTTTTCATTTCATACAATGACTATCAGTCAGACACAGAGTCAATTTCTCAGTATCAATTTCTCTCTCTCTCTCTCTCTCTTTTTTCCCTCCTCTCTCTCTCCATCTTTCTCTCTTTCCCTCTCTCCCTCCTCTCCCTCTCTCAAAAAGGCTCTATTAATAGCATGAGCTTAGAAATTGCACAGTGTGTAATTTTTCTTTGTTAAAAGAGATTTGTTTTCATGAAATGAGGTCTTTACCATTTGAATTCATTATTGGGATGAAATTCAGTCAAAGTAATCAGTAGTTTTCATCTATTTGGCCTCTTCTTCATTTTCCCCCCTTCTGGATTGCCACAAAGTTCTTCTTCCTGTTATTCGCATCTGTCAGAATCTTAGTCACAACATTTCTAGTTTCTTTATAGCTTAAAGCTCTTTTCAGCTGGTATCCAGTTAAATCATTTGAAACAAGCAAAATCATCTTTGATATCTGATCCTAACTGAACTCGAACTTTGTGTACAGCTTATAGCCTTCATTCAAAGGGATTCAAACTCCCAGAAATCCCCAAACTTTAGGGAGTTTTAACTCAAGAACCATTTTTCAGTGTGTTCCACCCTTTGATCTTTCTCCTATGCCTGCTTGACAAACATAGACATAATATCTTAAGTCCCTGTGCATATTTTCCCCTGAAGTTGTATTTCTTTCTCGCTTAGAAAAGAATCTAATTCTTTTTGTTGAGTTCCAGTGTGTTTGGCATATGTAGATGCTAATAAATCATAAATAGGAAGCTTGATTCTTCTGTCTAAGAAAGGAAGATAGTTTGTCATATGCCTGTGGAAAAATACCCAAGGCATTTCTCCATAAGTTTTATAAGATTCAAGAGGAGAATCCCTTTTCTCCATATGCCCTAGTCCTGTGTATTTAAAGGAGTCACCTTGCTAGTTTTTTTTATACCACTTAATTCAGGTAGAAGTGGGAGGGCCTGATGGGTCGATCACTGGGGAGAATCTGCCATATGTACATGTCTGTCTCCACTTTACAAGATCACACCCACCTTCTTGAAACAGTGTTCCCTTCATTTCTGTGATATCACCCTTTTGTAATTTTCCTTTTTTTTAATCTATACCTGCCTCTGGTTCCATTGTTGGTTCCTACATCACTGACCAAACTTTAAATGTCCTAGTTCCCTCAGGGGATGGCCTTTTCTCCTTAGATGATTTCATTCATTCCCAGGGTTTCAGCTGTGTGCCAGTGAAAGCATCCTAGATTTTTATTCCAAACTCAAAATGTGCCTACCATAGGTATCTCATAGGCACCAAAAATTTCAACAAGACAGAAAGTCTGTTCAAGATTTACACCGTCTTCCCCAAATTCCTGTTCCTCCTTCAGTACTTTGCAGTTCAGTCAAAAGCACCACTGCTGACTCAGTTACTCAAGTCAGAAAACCAAGAGTCATCTTCAACATTAGTCTCTTTTGCCATTAATTAATCACTAAATCCTATTGCATCTACCTCTGACAACTCCCTCAAATCTGTCTACTTCTCACCGTCTCTGTTGCCAGGACTCTAGGGCAAGCCAACAGATACCACTGCCTCTAGCTCTCACCTTGCCCAGTCCTCTAGTCCATTTTGCACACTTTAAACCGGGGACCTTATAGACACATAAATCAGATTGTGTCACTTCTTTCCAATGAAGGATTTATTAAGACAGAAAAAGAAGAAAATATGAAGAAAAATACATACAGAAAAAGATCGTGTCATTCCTGAATATGAAAACCATTCAGTGATTTCCTCCTCCTCTTAGGGTAAAGCCCAAACTCTTGCCCTTACTCTATCTTGTAATATTCTTGCATTTGTTTTGTTTTGTTTTGTTTTGTTTTGTGGCAGAGTCTTGTGCTATTGCCCAGCTGGAGTGCAGTGGAATTATCATAGCTCACAGCAACCCCAAACTCCTGGGCTCAAGCAATCCTCCTGCCTCAGCCTCCTGAGTCCCTGGAACTATAGACATACGCCATCACGCCCAGCTAATTTTTCTATTTTTTGTAGAGGCAGGGTCTTGTCATGTTGCTCAGACTGGTCTTGAACTCCTGGGTTCAAGCTATCCTCTCTCCTTGGCCTCCCAAAGCACTAGGATTGCAGGTGAGAGCCACTGTGCTTGGCCTCTTCTGGCCACATTTTACATACTCTAATATGCCATGTCCCTTACCATCTCAGGTCTGTCCTCAGCACATGCTGTTCTACTTGAAATATCCTTCAATACCCTCTCCTTCCACCAACAGTTTAATTTTCAGCTGAGTGAATTTTCAGCTGAATGAATAAATCCCACCAGAACGGACATAAACTGTCAATGGTAGCAGTTAGGAAATTCTTTGGTTCATCTAACAGCAAACACATCAAACAGAAAACAAATAGAAGTCCTATAGGACAGGGGTCCCCAACCTATATGGTGAGTTGTATAATCATTTCATTATATATTACAATGTAATAATAATATAAATAAAGTGTACAATAAATGTAATATGCTTGAATCATCCCAAAACCATCCTCCTCGCTCGCTAGTCCATGGAAAAATTGTCTTCCATGAAAACTGTCCCTAGTGCCAAAAAGGTTGAGGACAACTGCCATAGGAGTTTCTTCTTCCATTAGACCTGCCTACCTTAATGTCAATTAATATAATCAAATTTTGTTTGTTGTTCTTATTAGGGCATCAATAATCTCTTTCATACAGAAGAATGAATAACAAAAAGAAATGTTTTTATAGTGACTATATGTTGCATGAAAGATGAAAATTTTATTCTGTCATATAGACATAAATCCAGATTTTTGACTGAATGTTTCCATTTTTGTCCAAATATTTATGGTTGTGTGTACATATTATCTGCTTTATTAAGCTCCCCACTTGCTTTCAGGAATCTTTAAAACGTGATACTTAAGTTATCAAACTAGATTCCTGTGTGTCTAAGTCATCCGTGAGGCTAAAGATGAAAGAATTATTTTAATAATAACATCTGTATGATAAGATTTCTTAAACAAAACTATGTTTATTAGCAAGATAGGACATCAAAAAAGGTTAAAAGTATGACTACATTTGAGTTGGATGGTTAGTGGCTCAATAATTTTCTTTTTCCTATATTATTTACATTTTATACATGTATTTTGAAAGATAAATTGCCTTTGTTTTGTGTTTGTGTGTATATATATATGTGTATATATATATGTATTTCTTTGCTCAGTAATAAAGAAAGGATATTGCCAATAGGAAATGTTAGAACAATACCCCCACCTTAGTCCAATTTTATCCCTAGATTACTCAGAGTTTAAAATAAATAAGAGGCAAATTGTCGTAGACATGTAACCAGATACTGTCCAAGGCCTGTCTCCTACTGTAACAGGTGTGCTTTCAATGGCCTTTTATTGCTCTTTTTACCCTCCTCTTGTTCTGTTGTCCCCTAGAGTCAACAGCTGTGACTACTGTTTGGTCTCTATAGCACCCAGATTCCTTTCTCCTTTAGTCTTTCAGCAATCTCATTTTCCTAATGTCTTCATGTTCCTGCTATAGATTGTGCTACAACGAATATTGCAGTGGCTATTAGACTCTGAAACTCTGTTTAATCTAGTTTTAGTACAAATAACTCCATAAATTTGGTAGATTATACTGAAGCCAACACTTTCTGGTAATAGCCTTAAAATACCCTGGCTCTGTATGTCAGGCTCTAAAGTCCTGTGGCCTCTTAGTTGGGAATGACCCAGGACCCCAAAATAAAGTATTTATAGATGCCTTAAACCTGCCCTAGGCTAGACATAAAATCTTCTCCCAAACATTCATCTCTTACTATTTAAAAAAAACTATTTTTGAACAACTACTTTGTGCAAAGCATTATACTAGGAAATGAACGCACAGACATGATTAAGGTACAGACCCTGGCCTTAATACTTAAGAGTCTTACAGTACAGACAGACTCAAAAGCAGACTATGTCTATGAAATATAGTAAATAAGGATCCTGTTTCTTGTGGGATCAAACAAGAAGGGCACTTTATTGTCAGGAAAGCTTCCAGCAGGAAGTGACATCTAAGTGGGGATCTAAAGGAATTAACTCAGTAAACACTGGACAATACATATCTCAAGTAAGGGGTGCAGTGTTTACAAAGGGACAAAACCTTGAGATAACATGGCTTATTGGGCAAATGGTCAGTACTCCCTCATGGTTAGAATGTAGGATTCAAGGACAGAGCGAGGGACACAGTAAAAGAAGCCTGTGAAGGAGGACAGGGGCAAGTCAACTAGGCTAAGAAGTAGGGACTTGATCATTTAGAGCAATGGGGATCTACAAAAATATTGTAAGTAGGGGCATAATATAATCAGAATAGAGTCTTGGGTAGGTCATCTTGGTGGTTGTATGGAAAAATAGATAGGAAAGGATCAAGACTGGATGCTGTTGTAATGATCCAGATAAGAGATAATGGCAAATAGAACTAAGGCATTGGTAGAGGGAACAGAGAGGAAAAGACATACTAGAGACATACAGAAGGTTGAATTGCCAGTGCATGTAATAATATAGTTAGGATACAACATGGGAAGTGCTGTAATAATGATAAATACAAAATACTATCCAGAAGAGAAAGCAAACATTTTTTGTCTGAAAAGGTTGGGGACATGAGCTGCGGTTATTCCAGGCCTAAGAACCATGTGCAAGGGCACAAATGAGTGAAAGTAAATGTGTGCTCAGTGAATGGCTTGAGAGGTATGTGTATGTGTGTGTGTCTTTCTCTAGACTTCGATATTTAAAATAGACAAAAGTGATGAAGCAATTCCTCGGGTGGTTTAAGTATTTCGGGCAAAATGTTTCATTGTTCGCAGAACTCTGGAACACCCTGGCCTGTGAGTCCCTGGGGAGCCCAGCTGAAAACCTACTAGGGTAGAATTTCACGTACTTAAGTCCTAATCACTGAGCTAGGCTAGAAGTGAATCATTTGGCTATTATCCTTAAGGAGAAATTACATTAGCTGCCTCTTATGAGTTTTCTTGATCCATTGCTCCCTGAATCTAAGCTGTGTGCCACGTACTACCTAAAGCACTTCAAAGAGCTTAATTCAACCCCTGCAATTAGGGGGAAACTGGGAAACCAGATAAACAGGTAACTTTATTTGTGGTTCTCATCCTCCCATTCCTGTACTGAATTCCTTTGTCCACAGAGCTGATTGCACTTCTATAATCCCCCACCCCACTCCTTTGTCAGTCTTTTACACTTTAATATGGATATAAGTAAATGATAGCCTTGTCCCAAGGACTTGTGCAATGTATGCACATTGAGCTCTAGATCGAGCATATGCATTTTGAGGTCCCATATCACACTCTCTCAACAATGACTCTCAAAACCATGTTATTGTGTCTTGGTAGGATCAGTAGACATAAAGCTTTCCTCCCTGCCCCAATCCCGCTTTTCACATTATTCAGTCCTTTGGGTTAATGTTCTTCAAACTGGATGTTAAGACTCCCAGGGTACATAAAGACTTAAAGAGATACAAATGGAGGTATTGTTTGTGTGTCTGTTTTTAACCAATTTCCAGATTTTTAACTTCCACGTGTACTCTTTCCTAAACTTGATCTGCATGAAAACATAACTGATGTTTCTACTTTCCCACCTTCCTTTCTCCGACCTTACAAAAGGAAAGCACATCTGAAACTCATCTCAAGGCTTACCTTGGTGCCTGGCCCCAAAGTATAAAAACTTCCTGGACACCAAAACGGCCCTCTGGAAATATTGGTGCTGATATAGAGAAAATGCATTACTTTAATGATGGGATAACAAATCCTTTTGTAAAGCCAGGTGGCTTCTAATGCCTTGCCTTTGACAAAATCAGAGGAGGGTCTAACCAAGTTGTCATTTGGTAGATCACTACATATAATTTTTATGATAGATTATGCAAATTTTTTGCATATATTTAGGAAAGTGCTCAGTTGAATGATATTGTTTTAACTAAACTACTTTTATTCCTAGCCACTTATTTACGTGAACAAGATTTCTCAACATCTTAACTATACTAAAAATACTGAACTGGGTCTCATTCTAACAATAAGTAACATTCATCAACAGATATATGAACCACTTTTTTAAAAAATCCCCTTCCATCACATTAGGAGATACGTTCTCAATCATATTCTATTTTATGTTTATTAACTATAAGGTCTTATAATATATTTATATTATTATAACCAACTGTGCGCTAATGAGTATACTAAAATCAGTCCCGAAGACTGAGAGCCTTACAGTCACAGCAAATAAGAATATTTTACAATGTAAGTCTATATATGTTTTATGGCAGGGATTAGGATGCGATGACAAAAGACATTCAAAAATAAAAATATATTACATTAGCATACCATTCTGTGTAGTAGAATGAAAATATAAGTTCAAGAGAAAAAGGTATAATATAAAATTTCTGGCTGTTCAGAAGGAGTTTGTTCAATGTATCTTTTAAATGGATAATGGTAGGTATCAAACTTCCATGGTAATTGGTCCCACTTAATGTATTTAAAAGAAGGATGCAACTGTTTTACTTATAAATATCAATATTCACAATATGGCAGAAATTATATCACTTGCAACATTTAAGCTTTCATAAACCCCTCCATAAAAAGCTGTTAGATGTCACTTAGGAGGGCAAAGCAGGAGGACTGCTTGAGGTACAGGAGTTTGAGACCATCCTGGACAACATAGTGAGACTTCATCTCTTATGAAAAAAAACCAAAGTCATTAGATGTCAACTTTAAGGTATGTTACGGAACATATAGTTTTTCCAAAAAATGCTTTTAGAAATTCTGAAAGTAAAAATGTTGGAAGACTACTGTCTTTGGTGGAGAATTTACTAAGGGTGTTTTAACTTACCTTCAGCCTGGGGCGGGGGTGGCGTTCCTCTTCTCAAGAGCTGCCAAGGATGAAGAAAACTGTAGCCATTGTGCCACTAATGTATTCCCCTTGTAATCCAGAAACAGGATCTCTTCCCAGCCAGACACAGGCCTTCCTTCCCACTAACTTTTCCAGTGCCTCTACTTTCAAGCCCCCTTGCCACTGGCACCTTCACTCCCGTTTAGCTCCCATAGTTCTCCCTGCTCCTAACTCAGACTTCCAAAAGAGCTTCCTTCCCTTCTCCCTTCACCTGAATACAAATAATCCTTTAACACATTGCCACATTAGGAAAAAAAAAGTTTCCCTGGGGGCCACGGTGTTTTATTAAAACAAAACGATCCTTTCTAATTTGTTGTTTTTTATTGTTTTCGGCATGTGAGTTATAGGCAACACAATCCACGTGTTTAGAATGAAATTGCCAATATTAATTGTAACAATAAGAACATCAACAAGTAAGATTTTCACCAACCAACTGCAGAGTTTTGCTTCACGTGGCCTCGGGCTCAAAACTAGCCTGAGTTAAATACAACTCACCTGGCAGGCAATGTGTTAATGAAGGATAGGATAAATGCAAAATAGCTGTAAATCGATATGTTCAGAAACCAAAGGAGAGTGGTTTAAAGTTGTAATCCCTAGAAAATACAACCAGCTGCTAAGAGCTCGCAGCTGCCCCTCTTCTCCAGAGAATTGCCCTGGGCTGATAGGAGCTGCCCACCAAGGTTACACCGTGGTGTGGAAGTGACCCCTAGCCAGAGACATACTGATAAGAGCTTCAAAAGGTTGGTCACTTGACACAAGAAAGAACAACACTGCTGTGCAGTGTATGTTCAAGAATCATCTGTCATAGATAAATAAGTGTAAGCCTGTCCCTCCCAGCTCTAAAACCAAGCACACTCTTCTCCTCCTTGTTGATACGTTCTATCAGGCATCTTTCCCCCAAAAACAGATCAGTTTGGGATTCATTGAAAGTCTTTTGAGGTAGATACCTCCTCCCAATGCCAGCCCCTATGATCTCTGATAGTAGCTGGTATCTTAGAGAATTCTAGCAAATTTGTTAGCCCTTTACCACCAGATCAAGGCCTTGAACCCAGGGAACCCAGAGCACAGGAACACAAGCCATTGCTTATGATGCATTCATTCATCTGTTTATTTATTTAAAAATATGTACTAACTTCTTAATATGTGTAAGAGACTGTTCTAGGCTCTTAGGATACATCAGTGAACAAAATAAAGACCCTTGCCCTCATGGAGCTTACATTTCAGCAGAGAAGAGACATGTAATAAACAAAATAAAAAGGTAAGGCTGGGCATGGAGGCTCACGCCTGTAACCCTAGCACTCTGGGAAGCTGAAGCAGGAGGATTGCTTGAGCTCAGGAGTTTGAGACCAGCCTGAGCAAGAGCGAGACCCCCGTCTCTACTATAAATAGAAAGAAATTAGACAACTAAAAATAGAAAAAATTAACCGGGCATGGTGGCACATGCCTGTAGTCCCAGCTACCCGAGGGGCTGAGGAAGGAGGATCCCTTGAACCCAGGAGTTTGAGGTTACTGTGAGCTAGGCTGACGCCACGGCACTCTGCCCCAGGCAACAGAGTAACACTCTGTCTCAAAATAAATAAATAAATAAACAGAAAGATATTAGCCAGACAACTAAAAATATATAGAAAAAATTAGCCGGGTATGGTGGCGCATGCCTGTAGTTCCAGCTACTCAGGAGGCTGAGGCAGGAGGATCGCTTGAGCCCAGGAGTTTGAGGTTGCTGTGAGCTAGGCTGACACCACGGCACTCTAGCCCAAGCAACAGAGTGAGACTCTGTCTCAAAAATAAATAAATATATAAATAAAAAGTAAATTGTATATTTGAAGGAAATAAGTGCTGTAGAAAAAGAAAACATAGAACAGGGTAGGAGAGATCAGGAGCACCAAGGGTGGGAAATAGAAGGTGGGAGGAAGGAGCTTCAGTACTAACATAGGATTGTCAGATTAAATTAATGCAAAATAATAAAATTTTCATTCACAGCACTTTTAAAATAGCTTATTTTTAGAGCAGTTTTAAATTCCCAGCAAAATTGAGTAGAAGGTACAGAAATTTCCCACATACCCCTTGCCCCGACACATGCATAGCCTCCAACTGATGACCCTGCATTGACACATTATGATCACCCAGAGTCCATAGTGTACATTAGGGCTCACTCTTGGTGTTGTATGTTCTATGGGTTTAGACAAATGTGTAATGACATGTACCCACCATTACATATCACACAGAGTAGTTTCACTGCCCTAAAAAAAAAAAAAAAAAAAAACCCTGTGCTCTGCCTATTCAGCCCTCCTTCAATACTGTGTTGGCTATTCTGGGTCTTTTGCCTCAGCATATAAACTTCAGAATCAGTGTGCCAATACCCAAAAATAACTTGCTGATATTTTTTTATTAAAATTGCATCAAGGCTGGGTATGGTGGCTCACACCTGTAATCCTAACACTCTGGGAGGCCAAGGTGGGAAGATCGCTTGAGCTCAGGAGTTCAAGACGAGGCTGAGCAAGAGTGAGACCCCATCTCTAAAAAGAAAAAAAAACAGAAAAGAAATTTCATCAAATCTATAAATCAAGTTGGAAAAAACAGACATCTTGACAATATTGTGTCTTCCCATCCATGAACATGGAATATCTCTTCATTTATTTAGTTCTTCTTATTTCATCAGAGTTTTGTAGTATTTCTCATAT
>RJWJ010036184.1:0-16223 GCA_004363605.1 Indri indri
TGAAAGGCAAACTAAGAAACAGGGAGGGCGAAAGAGAAGGAATGCCAGGGAAAGAACTGAGAGGAGTAAGGAAGTCAGTGTGCAGTGCAAGTTGCAAGCTCTCAAACATAAAAACTCAGAAAATGAAAAAAAAAAGCAGCATTGCACATCTTCCCAAATTGAGTCATCTGTAAGGGGCAACTGTTTCAAAAATAAATGCCTGCTACTTGTATCACAACTTCCTAAGACAAAAGAGTGCACCTAGAGGAGAATCAAAAGGAAAAGGTGTGGAGCCTCTAGGATTGTCCTTTCTTTAACCATCTTGGTGGCACAGTTTGGGATCTGAGAGACAGGCAAACAAGGCATGTGTTCAGAGAGTCAGGACCTGGAACTCCTGTAAAATCCAACACTCGTCCAGAGGAAATGTTTGTACATATCAGAGAGAAAGTTACAGTGGAAATGTTATTTAGACCACTCATAGACTCAATCTGTATGTCAACAGGCATGGTTGAGCCATTTGATGTGCCCAGAACCAAACCACAACAGAAGCAAGTGACTCAAACCAGATTGGACAATGTCCTCATGGTCAACCACCTTGGTAAAAACACAGAGACGGACACAAAAAGGATATTTCCCTTTCAATTTAAAAACATTAGATATGGGGGAAAAATCAGCATTAAACTCAGATCAACCTCAAAACTGGGTAGAGTTCAATAATTCCACAGCATACATCATATATTCCCCTACCCCACAAGATGTAAACATTCTCTAATGTATTAACCATATATCTAAAAACCTGTCTTGTTTTTATCATAGGAATGCCCTCTCTGAGATCTCCAAAGAGTTTTCATTCCATGTGAATCAAAGTGACCACCACATTTCAGATCAAATATGCTGGGGCAGGAAGATGTCTCTATCACCTTTCAGACCATTCCTCTGTCACCAAGAGGACATCACCTACACCATTATAGCTGATGAGGATTGTGCTCGCAGAAAATAAAGTCTCCCTGCTTCCTCACTGACATATTTCAGCTACTTTCAGATAGAATTCTAAATTATTTCACCAGAAAATGTGATATTAGTCCCAAAATCTGTTTGCACTTTCCCTTTTATTTCATTTCTACTGATACTTTCTGACCACATTTTCTAGAACTGTCAGATTTCAAGCATAAGAACATGCATGAAGGAGTTGATATATTATGATTGAAAAAAAATGAAGAAGCTCACATATTGGCAAATTTGCATGAGCTCGAGTCAAGTGGAAATCTCATGGACTTCAAGCAATCCGTAGTTACCACCATCTGGGGCAGTGACCTTGAGCATGTCTTGAATTCACAAAATGGGATACAGAAATGAGTGTGGAAGAATCCCTCACAGAATAAATAATCAGAGACTCCATCCATTGTCAGCGTGCTAAGAAGGACACTGAGATGAACCTGCAGCAAATTCACTTGTGATTACCCTATCCCTTCCACTGTTTCCTCACCTCCTCCCCATACAATTCTACAGATTCCCATGAAAAGAACCAAAACAGGGGACTCAAATGTAGAGGCAAGGTGGATTCAACTCCTTTTGGCCCTCTGCCAGATTCTCATTAGGTCCTGGACATGGGAGCCAATGCTGATTTCCATGGCTGATCTACCCTAAAGCTGCCCTTCCTGAAACACTAGCCTTTGTCCTTCTAGTCACCATCTTTAAATGGGGATTTCGGTGAAAGCAATACCAAAGGGACCATCATTATTCACTCATTATTATGAAATTGATGGGCTCTAAGTCTTTCTGGCTAAAAGCTCTGACAGGGTGAGGTCACATTGGATTGCAGAATCATTGCTTTCCCTGGTAAATCGGGTTACAAATGAGAACTAGAGTTGGGAGGGAGGGCAGAAAAGAGAATAAAGGAAGAGTGTTTTTCCTCAAATTCACCTCACTTCATGCTAGAGTTAGAGGCCATCCATACTCACGAAAGGCTAATTATATAAATCAGATGCCCTGGCTGAGTTTCCAACCCCCTGGGAGCAGGGAGAGCTAGGAATAAATGAGGTCTTCTACGAAATGAAAGAAACCCTTTGAAAAACTGCCAAAGCCAATACAGCTTAACTCACCAATTTTTTTATAGGAATAGAAAAATCTGGGCCAAGGATAACAAAAATAGCTGAGTTTTCATCTTCCAGCAGATTTGGAAATGTATTCACAATTTATTTATCTCCTTGCTAGTATTTACTTATCTTTACTTTGCATCACTAAATATGACAACTCTTGAGCTAAATACATTCTCAAAATGAAATCTGACTTACTGTTTTAGAAAGATCACATCCATGTTAGGACAGCATGATAGTAAGCCATTGTTAGGCAGCCAGGGCTAAATGCAGTGGGGAAAATTACAGCACTGGAAACGGGGATATATGTTCCCCTCTAGTGCTGGCTTTCCCACTCCCTGGCACACAACCTTGGACAGTCACTTCACTCTCCAGGGCTTCAGACTCCTCATATGAAAATAATGGGTTTGACGCACGCTAGCAACTAGCACCCCTTGGCGTGTTCCAATTTTCCATACGTGCCGCAAGCAGTCAACGCTCAGTTGAAACATTGAAATGTAATCCAGATATCAGTGTCATATGTGGCAGCTACTTTGAATATCAGATCTAAAGTTTGGGCTTTGGTCCATTTTGACATTTTATCTTCCCTATGGATAGTCTTAGCCTCCATGAAAGTTCACTCTTGTTCTTGTTCCTCCTCGCTGACACTGCCTCATGCTGGGCCCACTGAGGTGAAGCATCTGAGAGCTGTTGAATTCCTGACAATGTAAGTGCCTTTTTAGGGCAGGACAGGAAAGGCACTTATTCATATTGTACTAGTAAACGGACCACTCACTGAATTCCCAAACCTGGTACTTGTTTGCTAGAATAAATCATTACACAAATTTTTGAATGAAATGGCCACTTACAGTTGTTTCAAGAATGCCTCTAATTGGATGGAGAGCTGACTTATTCATACTGATTTTTCATTCCAACAATCCATTTTTTGTAATTTTTATTTCTGACCACAACCAGCTCATTAAAATTCATTCTCGCCGGATTAAGAACTCAGACTAAATACACCTATGACTCTCTCTATACATATGTATTTTATATATATATACATATGCACATATGTATATATATTTAACATGGGTAATTCTGGTTGGTGTTTTCTGAACGTAATGTGACTCATAATTCTGAGATTAGAGTTGATAGCATGCTTTAACATACACAAACCAATACCAACAGCACTGCCCAACAGAAAGGAATGCTGAGAAATTTGCCCGAAGTCACTAACAAGGGGCAGAGGCAGAATGCAGCCTTGAACTCCTCTGTCAACCCCCACACAGCTGTTCCTACTCCTGCCCTTGTTTCATGCAGAATGCCATGGGGTGGAGTGGAAGGATATTATAAGATTTCCCATGTTCTTTGGAAGTGAGAAACAGTTTCATCTGCTTGTAGAATCTCTAAACCGTCTAGGATTATACTTTCTGTTCTCTTTCATCCAAAGAAAAGGGTACAGAATCCCTACTGAGGGACATACCTGTGTCTTTGCAATCTTGCTCCCTCTGATTTGCTTTTTTTATAGCCTATATCTTTATCTAGTCTGGGAGGAGGAAGAACCACCTCTCACTGAGCCGATTCATTGTTTATTATTATGAATTTTGTGCTCTAAGTCCCCTATGGCTTTGGAGGCTCCGAAATTGATTGCTACTCAAAAGTCATGAATTGTATTCTCTTTTCCTGTGCTCTGCTATAATCATTCTCTCTTGAGAGCTACATTATGGTTTTGTCTAGTTGCTCAAAGGAAGAAAGGTTATAGGAAAACTGGATTTACTAGTAGGAAAACAAAATCAGTACAGAATGAAATCTATCATTTAACATCACTATGTCACAGAAATACAAACACACATACGTACACACATACATACTACCAGTGGTGACTGGTTTCTGAATTCAGTTGACCAAAACTTACTGAAACTACTTGAGAGATTAGCTATCTGCCTTATTTCATTTTCCTGGTAGATTATGCCAGGCTGCTGGGGTTCAGAGCTTGATAGGGCAAATTTTTGGTACAGATATCATGATAGGGACTATGCTGAGGTGATCTGGTAATAATCACAGTCTATATCCCAACATATGGTGAGGAGGCAAATAATGACAAGATGGATGTTTTTGGCACAATTTTCATCTTGCCTCTTCTCTCCAGCACATTGGCTCTCAGTAAGTTCCCTGAAGAATAAACACTATTGTAGGAATTGTAAAGATTAAGGAGAAGCAAAAAGATTTTTTTCTGTAGAGCCAGAGTCTCACTATGTTGCCCACACTGGTCTCCAACTCTGGGGCTCAAGTGATCCTCCTGCCTTAGCTTCCCAAAGCACTGGGATTACAGGCGTGAGCCACCACACCCAGCCAGAGAAAGATTTGAATCAAGCAGATAAATCCAAACTTGCTGGATTGCTCTGAATTGTCTGCGATTGACTTTTTGACACCTGAGAAGCTTAAATGGAAATTAAGTTACCTCTAGACCTAAGAGGTCAACTTATTCTATCAGTCTAAATGGCCACATGAAGTGGGGACTGAAAGAAAAAATAAGAAGGATGCAATCCAAAGTATACACTGGAATTGACCCTAGAGCAGAATAAAGTGTGAGGGCTGTATAAAATTTCTCTGCGACCTGGAGTGTAGGAATGCCTGGGGAAACTGATTTACAGACATACCTAGGAGGTACTGCATGTTGGGTTCCAGACCATAGCAATAAAGTAAATAATTGCAATATAGCAAGACCACACAAATTTCTTTGGTTTCCCAGTGCATATAAAAGTTATGTTTATACTATACTGTAGTCTATTCAGTGTGCAATAGCATTATGTCTAAAAAAAGTATACATCTTAATTTAAAAATAACTTATTACTAGAAAATGCTAATGACCATCTGAGCTTTCAGCAAGTTGTAATCTTTTTGCAGGTGGAGGGTCTTGCCTTAATGTTGACAGCTGCTGACTGATCAGGGTGGTGGTTGCTGAAGGCTGAAATGGCTGTGACAATTTCTTAATGTAAGACAACAATGAAGTTTGCTGCATTGATTGATTCTTCCTTTCATGAAAGATTCCTCTGTACCAGGCAATGTTGTTTGATATCATCTTACCCATAGCAGAACTTCTTTCACAAGTGAAGTCAATCCTCTCAAACCCTACTGCTGCTTTATCAGCTGAATGTATGTAATATTCTAAACCCTTTGTTGCCATTTCAACAATGTTCACAGCATCTTATCCAGGAGTGGATTCCATCTTAAGAAACCACTTTCTTTGCTCGTCCATAAAAAGCAACTCTTCATCTGTTCAAGTTTTATTACAAGATTGCAGCAATGCAGTCACATCTTCAGCCTCCCCTTCTAATTCTAGTTCTCCTTCTATTTCTACCAAATCTGCAGTTACTTCCACTACTGAAGTCTTGAACCCCTCAAAGTCATCCATGAAGGTTGGAATCAACTTCTTTCAAACTGTTAATGTTGATATTTTGACATCTTCCCATAAGTCATGCATGTTCTTAATGGTATGTAGAATAGTGAATATTTTCCAGGTTTTCAATTTATTTTGTCCATATCCATCAGAGGCTCACTATCTACAGCAGCTATTATTGCCTTACAAAATGTATTTCTTAAATAAGCAAGACTTGAAAGCTGAATTCCTCCTTAATCCATGGGCTGCACAATGATGGTTGTGTTAGCAGGCATGGAAACAGTATTAATCTCCTGATACATCTCCACCAGATCTTTTCAGTGACCAGATACATAGGTGCATCCTCAATGAGCAGTAATATTTTGAAAGGAATCTTTTTTTCTGAGCAGTAGGTCTCAAAGTGAGCTTAAAATATAGAGTAAACCATGTTCTAAACAGATGTGCTCTTATCCAGGCTTTGTCATTCCATTTATAGAGCACAGATAGAGTGGATTTAGCGTAATTCCCAAGGGCTCTAGGATTTTTAGAATGGTAATAAGCATTGACTTTAAATTAAGGTCACCAGCTGCATTAGCCCCAAAGAAGGAAGTCATCTTGTTCTTTGAAGCGAGGCAATGACTCCTCCTCTCTAGCATGGCATCTTCTTCCAATAGAAGACTGTTCAGTCTACATTGAAAATCTGTTGTTGAGTGTAGCCACCTTCCTCAATGATCTTAGCTAGGTTCTTTGGATCACTTGTTGCAGCTTCTGCATCAGCACTTGCTGCTTCACCCTGCACTTTTGTGTTACAGAGGCAGCGTCTTTTCCTAAACCTCATGAATCAACTTCTAGTAGCTTTAAACTTTTCTTCTGCAGTTTCCCTCCCCCTCTCTCGGCCTTCACAGAATTGAAGAGCATTAGAGCCTTGCTCTGATTCAGGCTTTGGTTTAGGGAATGTTGTGGCTGGTTTGATCTTTTATCCAGACCACTAAAACTTTCTTTATATCAGCAATAAGGCTGTTTCACTTTCTTATCATTCATGTGTTTACTGGAGTAGCACTTTTGATTTCCTTCAAGAACTATTTCTTTACATTCACAACTTGGCTGTTTGGCACAGAAGACCCAACTTTCACCCTATCTCAGTTTTTGCCATGACTTCCTCACTAAGCTTAGTCGTTTCTAGTTTTCGATTTAAAGTGAGAGATGTGTGACTCTTTCTTTCACTTGAACACTTAGAGGGCATTGTAGGTTATTAATTGGTCTAATTTTAATATTTTTGTGTCTTAAGGAATAAGGATACCTGAGGAGAGGGAGAGAAATGGCAGAATGGCAGATCAGTGGAGCAGTCAGAACACACATATTTATTGATTAAGTTTGCCATCTTACGTGGCGGGGTTCATGGCCCCCCAAAACAATTGCAATAATAACATTAAAGATCACTGATCACAGATCACCATACCAGATAAAATAATAATGAAAAAGTTTGAAATATTGAGAAAATTACCAAAATGTTACACAGAGACTTGAAGTGGGCACATGCTATTTGAAAAAATGGTACTGATAGACTTGCTCCATACAGAGTTGCCACAAACCTTCAATTTGTAGAAAACACAGTGTCTGAGAAGTGCAGTTAAGCAAAGTCCAATAAAATGAGGGATGCCCATATACCATCAATGGGCTATGTTGTACGAAGGTAGATGGACCTGGTTTTAAGACACAGGTGGCAGTTCCTAAGCTCTAAGGAATCTGTAAACCCTACCTGTCATTGCCAATATGGGAGAATTGTGATGTCTTCCCATTTAAAGGACAGGATATTAATTACTGTTGCTTTCTAGTGCCAATAACAAAGCCAATTTTTTTCACTACACGCTTGTAGTCATTCTCCAGCAAAAATGAATATAAACGAGGATGTGCAGCAGTGAGGCAACCAAGTGAATCCATTCATTGCTCTTTTGGGAGTTTCCATAGCACACGTTTCTTAGAGCAGTTCAGCTTAAGGGGGCTTTATTTGCTCTTCTCCCAGTGACAGAGAGCAGGTAGGAGAGACAAGGAGCTAAGCAGTGGGTGCCTGCTAAACTGAGAAACAGAAGATGCTCAAAGACAAACTATTTGCTTTGATCATTTGTCTGGGAGGTTTATTCTGCCCATTTGCTGCCTTTATCTGATGCTTAGTTGCAATCTCCACGGTTTCTGAGCCACACTCTTGCATTCGGCTTTGAAATTCTGTTTAATTATCTATCTTTTGGAAAATTGTTGCTATTCATTTTTTTTACCACTCCTCCACCCCTCCCTCATATTTATTAAAAAATATGAAGCTATTAACCATTGGAGAGATTGTCAATATCCAAGAGCAGACAAAAAATTAAGAGAAGGAGAAGGCTAGAAAATACCATTTTTTAACAAAAAGTGAAAACTCTTGAATTTTGAATAGAGTTATAGTCTATTTAAAATAACTTACCGTAAAGCAAATATATAAACCATATAAATTGGGGAGTGAAGGGATTAGTTGATACTAAAACTACTTCAAACTAATTCACTACTCTTTACTTGCCGCACAGGACTGTTGTGATCATCAAATGAAAAGAAAAACGATTGAACATAATAAAAACCGTGAAATAATTTTATCTATTTCTATAAATGTTTATATAAATAGTTAATATTTTATATACTGTGTTAAATGTTATTTATAATGCGATATTGTTACAAAATACTTCTAGGTGCTTCCCTATACCTGGTAACCGCTCTTTTTCTCCCTAACCCCGCTTGCTGAAGCCAAGCCCTCCTGGTTGGTCTCACTCCCCACTATTCCAAAGAGACATTTTGCTGAGTGCCCTCTGACTGCCCCATCTCCAAATCTATGTCACGTTTTGGCTCCCTCAACACCCACCCCAACTCTTTTAGCAAGCAGAAAATGGAAAGCAAAAAGCAGAAAGAAAAACAAAACAAATTTTTAAGAAAACAACAACAACTAAACAAGCATATTCCCTGGCCTGTCTTAGAGCTATTTTGGAGGTGAGTTAGGGAATGGCCGGTCAGAAGAACTCATAAGAGATCTGAGTCATGAGGGACAAAGGCAGGCTGTGTAGCATTAGGTATGCAGGTGAGGATTGTGGCAGGACAGCTTGGTTCTGCACAGCATCTCTGTTAGTGGCCTTCTGATTCATCCAGACAGAAACGGCAAGGCGCTAGAGCCAGCAGCTACGCAAGCAGCACCCTGAATCTAAACTTTCTCACTGTGGCAGAGGCAGCAACTCCCATGGTGACCCAGCTCTGCAGTGCGTTTTTGGAAGCCATTCCTAGAAGTTCAGCATAGAATTCATTCATTCAGCTATGCCAGTAATTGCGGGAGCTATCTCTATCCCTTAATCAATCTCTCACTGCTTAATCGAACCAGAGGGGATTTTGCTGTTTGAAAAACAAAACAAAACGAACCTATACTCACTACTCACTCTTTCTCTTATTATCAAATTCTCTCTCAGCGAGCCCTTTCATAACTGTCAAAGAATGAAATAAATAAATTCTCACTAACATTTTTTTATTTCAATTCACACGAGTAACTATTCTGAAAATGATGAGGCAAGGTCCTCTCTATCTCCCACAAGGTTATGAAATATAATGTACTACAGTTATCATATCTGTTGGATTGAGAAGCTTCATTTCATCCACTTAGGAACGCAAAAGAACCTCTACCCTCTTGAAATTTAATATCTCCCCAGTACCAGATGTTCACCATGCACAGCCCACCTCGATGGGGCCAGAGGTAGCTTTACTATTTAGCCTGTTTAATCAGCTACTGGGTTATGAGCAGGAGCTGAGAAATCACATTTGGAAAGCAGAATAAAGTTTCACTTACTTTATTTTATTTTTATGTATTCATTATTCTATTTTCATCTATTCTTCTATTATTGAAGAATCAATTATTCAGCTACTGGGTGATGAATGGGATGGGAATTATTCCATTAGAAAGGCAGAATAAAGTACCTTTGAGACTCACTGAAGCTCAGCTTTAAACAATGAAGCACAGCCGTAATGTTCAGAGGATGGTGTAATGCCCTAAAAGACGTAACTCCAAGAGAGGCTCTCCAGCACTGGGTGTACATGGAGTACTCTATTAATTACAGCAGATTCAGCAGTATCTTGGCTCATTATTCTTTTCTATGTGTATTAACCTACTTTGTTTCATGTATTGGGCATGAATGAGAGTCACCAATGACATACGACAGTTAATGTAAGGTGGACATATATAAAAATATTTATAGCACAATGCGAAATACACATTCCAGAAGTAAGTGAAAAGTGCTGTACAAGTACAGACTGTCTCATAAGATTGGATAGGATTATAAATCAAGGAAAATTTTATATATATGCAGTATACATTATACCTATTTTAAGTTATTCTCTCTCAGGTCCAAACCCATCCTTCTATATGCTACTGCTGTGGGATGCTAGATGATTCCTCAGTGTTCATTTTAGTTACCTTTAGTTACCTAACTAATAACTTTATATACTGTTATTTGTGTTCAGGCTCTCTGTTAAAATAATCAGTGTGGTTTATTTTTTGGCTGTTCCTGACTTACAGAAATTGGTAGCAAGCATGAGGTCAGGAATCAGATCCTTCTAGATGAAACTGAGGAATTGGTTTTGTTGTGTCGTTGGATTTGAACACAGTGATGGGCTCCTTGCCAGTGGAAAATAGAATGCTAATAATTATGCAATGCAATGGTATCACCATTAATCAAATGAACACCTGTGGTTGATTGTGATAAATTACCTACTGAGAAAAAATGCCTCGAGAGCCCAGATGGCTGCTGTCCTAGGCCATTATGGAAGTGACGATGACTATGAGGACTGTGGTGTGGCGTGGATTCTTCTGAATACTCTGGGACGCTCACAGGGAGAAGTAGCAAGCTGAAATCTAAATTCCTATCACAAATCACAGAAGAGAACTTACGTGGCAGCCCTAAATGAATCTCATCTCTTGTAACCTCTAAGCTGGTATTGTTGAAAATCAAGTATGACATTTAAGAGCATGTGTTGCAGAATTAAAAACTAAGTTGATGTTATAGTTTCAACCAATTCTCTCATATCCAAGTTAGAACATTATTTGGAAAGAGAATTCCTGAAACTTGGAAAGGAGAGACCTCATTGGATGTCAGCAGCACTCTGGCTCTTAAGCCTCTGAGTTTCCCTCTAGTGGTACTCTTTATCGACAGCCTAACCTGGAGCCAATTGGCAACAGAAATGTGATCTGCAGTGTCCCAAGCCAGCATCACAGGGTAGAGTACAGAAGGGTGGGTTTGGAGCTGAGAGACAAGACTGTAGTATCTAAAATTGTATAGGTTGCAATTTAGGTTATAACTGCATGCATCTAAATTGTATAGGTTCTGGGAGGCAGCATTATGCACTGGAATGACCTAGTTATGCAGATCTGTGATCCTTAGTCTCTGTCCTTGTTTCTGTGTTTGCCTATTGAAAATACAATACTGTACTAGATTGGTAGCTTCATTTTCATTTTAAGTAGCAAAAACCTCCTATCAAATAAAACTCTAATATATAAAACAGATAAAAATAAGCTGTTCTGATTATATCTTGTACCAAATTAGGGGACCTCCCCTTGCCTACTGCATCCACCCTGAGGCACCTCTTCAGGGTCCTGAGGCTCCACTGAATATAGCCATCAGCAAACCTCTGAATAAAATAATCTTTTAAGACCCTTCTTGCTCTAAAGGTAGCTAATTCTGAGATTCTCTCTTCATGTCCAAAGTACTTGTCCTCAGACTGCCAACATCACCATCACCTGGTTAGAAATGAAAATTCTCAGGACTCTGAACTCAAAACTGCATCAGCTCAATTCTCAATATTGCCACTCCTTGCTGTATAAGCTTGGAGCAAGGTGCTGAACCTACACCTTAATTTGCACCCTGGAATTTTGATCTTGAGGGCATTCTCCATATTAAGGAACACAAATCTTATTAGAAAGTCCCTTTGGAGGACAAACAAGCATTCCTGAGAAATTAAGAGTGAAGCATTTTCCATGACTACATATGTCAAATGATGCAATGGAAGAGAATTTTATAAAGAGAGACAAAGGTCACCTTTCATTAATAACAGGGGCCTCACGTCTTTCAAACAGGAGGGGGCTGATTTCAAAAATGACCAACGTCAGATACCGGGGAATCAAGTGGTCTCGAAAGAGAGTAGAGGACACTTTCTTTGCTGTAGAAAATGGCCAGGCAATTCAGCAAGAACATAAGCAGGGGAGTGAAGCCATCCTGGGGAGTGTTGGGTTGCAGACTGGGCTCCTAGAGCATTACCTTTCCAGCGAATTAGCCAGCTGCCAGGTTTGGCAGGCATCATAAATCTCTAAGAACAGGGCTGCACTCATGAGGCAACCCAGGTGTTTGACCATCTAGGGTGTGGAAATATGCAAGGCCAGCAGTGCCTGTGCCAAATGGGTCACAGCCGCTCCTCTGTGCTGGAGTTTCCCAGGCCCCCTGGGGAACTGCTCACAATTAACTTCTTCGTCTGTCCCCAGTCCTGGCCTGCACTGGAGGTAGGGTTCCCTTCACATTGGTGGGCTCTCTCTTTCTCTCCTTCTCCCTCACCCTTTCGTTTTCACACAGGCATGCAATCTCAATCAGAAATCACATCAGTCTCCCAGAGCGTTTCCGAGACTGAGTTAGTGAATCCATCACTCGGGGTGTCAGGCTTGGTGAACAGAGGCCTGGGGGAGTCGGGGAGAGCAGGGGCTGGACATGCACATCCATGCATGTCTGCTTCCTCTCCTCCTCGCAGTTGTCTCCAGACAAGGGGGGCTTTTGTCATTCTGTCTTTTGAAATCCTCCATGCAGAAACCATAAGACGAGTTTTAGGGGTTTTTTCTCATATAGTTAGTGAGGGTCAAATTTAAATATAAAGAATTTTATAAATGGCCAAGAACCTCTAGAATCATAACTCCTTCTTTAAATTTCCTAACTGAGCAGTGGGTGTAAGCATGTGGGTAAAGAGCATGGGAGAAATCCCAGAGGTCCCCAATGTGGCAATCCCTGTCCCCCTAGTCTCCTGACCACATGCATGGGAGTCCCATCTTTGGGAAACCCTCTAGACTTTGGAACTTTACTGTCTTCCTGTTCATCTCAGAAACTTCAAAATGTTCCAATCCCACATCAAAAAAAATACTGTGATGAGTAAGCATGTGTTTATTTTCTTTCTGTCTCTGGATTTTATAGGGCCTTCTAGAGAGAATACCTTACTTAAATATGGAGAAATAATTACAGGTAGGGCACTCAATATGTAAACAATGCTGCCTTGCAGGGTACTGTGCTATATTTGGGGGAAAAGGTACAGTCCCTCCCTCAAAGAGTTTATAGCCTTTTCAGGAAGAAGGTGAATCCACTGGGACAGGGGTGACCAGGACATGTGAGTGAGCGTCAGCATGAGCAAGGACCTTGGGAGCTCAAGGGCTGCATGTCTGGATGGCCAGAGGGCCGCTTAAGGGAGGTTTTCTGAACCAGATGGACTTGAGCCTTTCTTCAAAAAACTAATCCAGTGGCAGAGAAGCCACTAGAAAAGAAGCTATGAAACAGACCAAGTATCTCAGCATTTTGTGCTTCCCACACTGGCCCTGATAGTAACTCCAGCAATTCCAGAGACTGCAAAGGATAGGGAAGTCAGATAGAATTCTACAGATTCTTTCACGTAGTATTTTATCATCTGTGGCTTCACGTTCAATATTAACTTTCTGTGTTCTTTGGGCTCATATTATACAGCTTTAAGAGAACAAATGGAAGCCTCTAAGTTTCATTTAACTTCGTATTCCCAGGCTTTCAGAAACCAGACACATCAGTGTGTGTGCTATGCATGAATGAGCAACTGAACCACCCACCACAGGCCTTTTGTCAAAGGTGTGATCCTCCCCTCTCATCTTTCTGGGTGTTTGCCTTCATGCACTGCGAGGTTATAAGTAGAGCACGGATTTGGGAGTCAGACAACCTGAGTTCAAATCTAGCCTTTGTTAATTACTGCCTGGACTTTGAGAAATCAACTTAACCTGTCTGAGACTTCAGTTTCCTTATGTGTAAAATGGGATAGTAACGCTTCAGCTGAGACAAGGTGTGAGAAATCAGTAAGCGAAGCACTTAATACAAGACGTAGAATTAACATCCTCTCAACACGTAGAATTAACATCCTCTCAACACCCAAATTTCCTCATTTTCTCTCTGGCATTTCAGAGACTAGTGTCATGTGTCTCTCCCTTTCTACATTACTATAGGAAGAACCTTTCTGATCTATCTATCTACTGTCTGTTCTCTACCCATCAGTCCACCCCAATATCATCTATTAATTTCAACTAATATTGCATAACTGCTGAATAGGTGAGTTCTGGAGTAATGTAACACTTGCTTTCAAAGTGTTTATGTTTGAAACCTGAAGACCTCTTGCAGTTTATTTAATATCCCTCAGCCTCAATTTCCTCATCTGTAACATGGGATTAATTAGTTTCTATACCTTACAGATTTCTTGTGAGGATGGAATCATACACACAAAGCATTTGCAGACTTTCTAGCTTGGAAAATGTTAGACAGTACAAAAGGTTAGCTTTTATTCCCTTCCATTTATTCTCAGGAAGCTTGAGTCTCCAAAGAGGGCATTCCTTTAATACCCACAACCTGAGAATCCTTTGGGGAGTATTTCCTTAAAACTTGACATTGAATCAAGGTGCTCCAAAGGGCTGAAAGCAAACATCCACAATCCTCCTCATTCAGCTCCAAGATTTTTTTTGGCTGTTCAGCTTCCACCGCAGGCATTGAATTGGAAAACCCAAGATTTCTCCCCTGTGGAGTTTTGTTTCCCATTTATCAGAATCTGACTGAGTCTCAGACTGTCTCTCAGTGTTCACAAAGGTATTCAAACCTATGCAGATGAGAATCAGGACTGACTGCCAAGACTTGGGGGCCCAGAGGCTGGGGACAGACCTGTGCTCTCTTTTGCTGGAATGGCCGGGCAGGCTGCCGACTCTCCATCTTCACACAGTTTTGCTGGGACTCCTTGACACTGTGGTTTTGCACCTTTAGGACAGCATTTAAGTAGCTTACAGCATGACATGC
This sequence comes from Indri indri, assembly GCA_004363605.1. Classification (NCBI taxonomy): domain Eukaryota; kingdom Metazoa; phylum Chordata; class Mammalia; order Primates; family Indriidae; genus Indri; species Indri indri. Next base: position 14,544 of record RJWJ010036184.1, read on the forward strand.
AAGGGCCAAAGGGGATGTTAAGTGGTCTAGGTCAGTCTTTCAGCCCACGCTAAATACTACTGACCTTCTCGGAAGCCCGCTCTTTACACAGCTCACTAATTAAGAGTCCGCAAGTCTTACTTTACGTCTGTGTTCCCACCACATTCCAAAAGGCAGAAAGCAAATCCCTCCCTCTTTCTAGCTCCAAAATTCCCTTTAACAATATGTATCTGCTCAATAAGTGCTTGCTAGTTTTGAAGACATACACATATGCACTTATATTTAAACGGCAACCATTGAGCACTCTCGATTTTGTTATTACTATTTTATACTATGGGGAAATAAAAGTCTTCCTATTTTTTCTTTTTCTATTCATCTTTTACCATAATCCACTCACACACTCCCAGCACCCCTCTTCCCAATGCTCATACTCACTCCTTACTTGCCTGATAGAAGGAATCAGAGCCACACGTGGGACTATAAAATCTTTCTCTAAATAGAATATTTTAGTGTCAAATTTACAATGAAGACTACATTTTCCAACTGTCCTATCCACTGTAGTCCTAGTGCAACCATAACTAGATCATTTTGCACTTATAGGAAATTTAACACTGCTGTTTTTCTCTTAGAGTTTAATACCTTTCCTTGCATGAACACATATGTAGTGATTGTATTTATTACAGAGATCAGGGATACTTTTGCACCAACGTAAACTTAAAGCTATTGTTGAGGGAAATAAAGGCGGTGGGGTTGGGGGGAAATTCCCTGGAAGGTGTTTAAATAGGAGAGAAAGAACTAAAGCAGGATTCAGGAGAATTATAGCAAAAAATATGATACTGGATACTGAACATAGAAAAAATAAATAAACCTTATAACACTGTAGGTTTTTTTTTTCCCCAAGTTTGCATTATATGCTTTCCCTTGATTTTCTGACATTGACTTATCAATTGCATTGATTCCTAACAGCAGTTGCCTTACAGAAACCAGACCTCTACCTTCTCTGGTCCTGTAGCTCATTGTCAACCTGCCCCACAGGACACCTCGTTATTCCTCTTCACACATCTTGATGTGGCGGTCATTCATCTTGCAGAGCAAGCTGGGATTGGGAGAACCCTCTGTGTTATCACTTCTGGCTTTATTTCACAGACTCAAAGTGAGCTCCGAGGTAAACTGTATGTGCTATAATGAATATTCAATAATGTACTTTGTGTCCACAGGTGTCCCATTCAGAGCATCCGGGCTGACGGACAGTGAAGGGAACAACCTGACAGCCCAACAGCTGTCAGGGCTCCCTTGCTATTGCCAACTTGTTTCCATGCTCCAGGCTGTGCTGAATTATAAAACACATGCACAGCTAAACAAGCAAAGGAGCTGCGTGTTCACCAAGCTCTCTCTCCTCTAAACTCTAAGGTTAATACCATTTATCAAACTTGCTCACGGGCAGGCTTTAAACCTGCTCACGCCATATTTTTTAAAACAAATACTTTTACATAAATTTCTCTCTCACCCAGCTCATATTTCATCACTTAAAATGGTAATTTAACATCTTTATTCAGGCTCACATGCTAATTGCAAAATTAATTAGTGACATTGATGCCAAGTTCTCAGATGGTAGGTGATCAAAGATATTTTGTATGTGGATTTATAATTTCTCTATAACAATGTTACTTTTGCTTGATACTGACTAAAAGCTCGAATGTC
>RJWJ010036185.1:0-16225 GCA_004363605.1 Indri indri
AAATCATAAATTTAGTCCCACTTCAAGTCTTTATCCCCGAGAGAAGTCTCAGCTGCTGTGCAGGGAAGGATATGACCCACCTGGGTGGGCACAGAGAGACACTGCTGTCACCCAGAAGGGAAGAGGATCATAACAGGTTGCTTTGAGTAACAAAGAAAACTTTCACTAATCCATCATTTTGCCGTTTGTTCTTTCACATTTATAAAATTACCTAGCCACCCCGGTTCCAAACCACTTGAAGGGTGCTTAGCACCCTGTTGTCTCAGATTCCAAGAAAAACCAACGTTTGGGTTTTCTTCTTCATTAATATTCTTTTATCACCACCTTCTCTGATTATTGTTTTCTTGTTTTTCCCTAAATTCTGCTGTTCCCCACAGTTCAGCTCAGAGGTCTCTTTTCTTTATCCCCCGCTAGTCTTTCCTTTTAGAGTTCCATCAGATTTCATGACTTCAGTTCCATTGTCTATGTAAACAGCTCCCAAATCTGTGTCTCAGCTCCTGACCTCTGTCTCAAGCAGCAATTCTGCAGCTTAGGCTACCAGTGGACAAGATAACCTGCTTTCCCACGGATATCCTCCAAAACCTTTCTCCCCACACTTGCATTTCAACGAAAGGTAACTCTACCCTCCCGGGGTCGAATTCTCACTACTTCTAGCCTTAAAAGGCTCTCTTGTGCTCCCCTGTTATCCATCATAATTCTCAGTACTTATATTCTGGCATGTGATTTTTCTCACCTCACTTTTTACACTTCTCTTCCAATCCTTCGCTTTTTAAAACCTTCATCCCCACCATTACCAAATTAATAATTAAGTAATAAAGTTCATATCATGTCCATCTCTATTTTAAAAGCAAACCAAAAAAAAAAAAAAATCAAAAGAAATCAAGTATCCACCAAAGTCCGAACATCTAAACCTGAAGTTCAAGCTCCTCCATTACTTGACCCTGTTTTTGACTGCACTCTTCTCAAGACTATCCTCCAACTACCTATACTGAAGAAGATTTGCCTGAAACTCTTTATACATGTCTTTTGCTTTCTTTCTACCGCACCTCTATGTAAGCTCTTTCCTCTGCCAGAATAATACTAAATGCAACAAATAAACTCTTTTCTAGATGTGTTTGTGTCCACTACCAATCACCTTTATTCGCTCTATGGAGACGTACAATCACTCCCACAGGTTTTAAACAATATGGCTTTCCAAAGAATGTTTTGTTGTTGTTGTTTTTGAGACAGGACCTTGCTCTGTCACCCAGGCTAGAGTGCAGTGGTGTCATCATAGCTCACTGCAACCTCAAACTTCTGGGCTCAAGCGATTCTCCTGCCTCAGCCTCCCAAGTAGCTGGGACTACAAGTGCGTACCACCAAGCCCCACTGTTTTTTGGTAGATATGGGGGTCTCATTCTTGCTGGTCTCGAACTCCTGGCCTCAAGGGATCCTCCTGCCTTGGCCTCCCAAAGTGCTAGGATTACAGGCGTGAGCCACCGCACCCAGCCCCAGAATCTCATATTTTGTTATTTTCCTCTAACATATGTTATTTTGAATTTCATTTGATTAATTTTTTAAAGAACTATCACAGCTAATCTTATTTCATAAGCCCAAGTCCTGTCTCTGTATATTAAAGGATATTTATGAAAAAACAGTAAGACTTTTGAGTATGAAAGAAAAATAAGGTGTAACCAAAACAGTCATAGAACATCACAGAATCTCGGCAAGGGACTTTCAAGTTCATCTTATTCAAACTCTGACCTCATGCTGGAACCCTTTATAGCACCCTTGCCAGACAATTTTCTAGCTGCTACCTGACTCTCCAGTGAGAGGAAGCTCATTACTTTGGGGAATAGGACATTCCACTGTTGGCATCTCTTACTGTTAGAAAGTTCTTCCTTATTCTGGGCCAAGACATACTTCCTGGTAACTTTTCCTCATTACTCCCAGTTTCACCTCTACGAACAGTTGGGCTTCTGTTATTTCTGAAGAGGTAGGTGACAGTATTCCTATAATCTATTAAGGCCTACAAATCTTATTGTTTTATGGGGTTTATGATGGCAGAGATAGTCTGCATCCCCTAGCTACTAACGAGTGTAATATATCTGGCAGTGTGGAGTAGTTGTGTTTTTCCTTCTATCATTTTTTTCCTTTAGCTAAATTCATTGTTTTGATTCCCTGCTTTTTACATGAAATGTTATTCTTTTGAGCTTTCTGAGTTATTTCTTCCATCTTTTGTCTAGAAATTTTGTATTTCCTTTAATGACCGTATTTCTAGAGTTTCGAGTTGGACTGTCGTACCTTGGGGCTCACCTTGGAAACACCTTTAAACTACCACAGAACAGAGTGTCATACACATTCCCCAGAAGTCACTGGAAAACCCACTTTCCTCTCCCAGTCAATAATCTGGTATCATTAATGAGTGTAATTGATACCAGGCCTCTTTGAGCAAACACCACATACTATCTCTTGTATTTAATACAAGATTTCATTCGCCAAAATCCATTTGAAGGAAGAGCAATGACAGTGTGGACAGGACATAGGACTAAAGACAGAAGGCCTGGATTGAAATCCTGCCATTAAATACCGATGCAATGATGGGCAAATTAATGAACTTCCCTGTGACTCAATTTCCTCATCTCTCTATAATAATGAACTACAATGTACCCACGACATGTATTGTACTGTTTCAGCCTCACCACAGTGTGACATAGGTATTATTGATCCCATCTTCAAAAAATGAGAACATCAAGTGATGTTTCCAAATTCCCAGAGCTCAGTCTGCCTGATTCTAACACCCAGTCTTCAGAACACCACGCTCACACTCTAAAATGAGGAAGACGGACTAGCTGATAGTCCAGGTCTGTCCTGCTTTATGATTCTAACATAATACGCAAACACTTAGGGAAATAGTGAGGCTATAACCCTGACAAACCGACAAATGTACCTGGTGATGAGTTAAAACAAATGAGTCAAAATACAGTGCTCTTTTTCTGACCATCTGGGTCTTCCATGCTGTCCAAAGTTGTTCCCTGGGCAGGTTTGATCACTGAGATGGTGATTCAGTGACAAATTCAAGCAAAAAAATAATTTAACATCCCAGTCAAGTCTTGTGTCATATATTCTCTTTGCTCTGAAATTTAAGGCACATGACAGGATCATGCTTTTCCATCATTATCAGCATTTGCATAGTGGAAACCTGTGACCATCTCCCCTCTGTAGCTTTTGAAAGAGTACAAAGACCTCTCAGTTAATTAGGTGAGTGCCAGGCTATTTTTATGCGCAGTAAACTTCCTAGTGTAGCAAGGCTAGGATGATAACTAGACAGCATGCTGGCACCTCCATATGCTTAACTTTCAGGTATCTGGACAGAAGCTCTTCCCTGGAACGTTCAAGAACTACTGGCCTGCTCTTTCTGCTATGATCCTTGAGACTGTATTATCATCCTTTACTTGTTTCTCTGGGAGAATGGAGGCTCAAGGGTATTCTCACTAATTTAAAGCCCAAAGATAAACAAAAGAGATATATATAAAATAAATATAATCTACTATCTTTTATCTCTCTTGCAGAAGCTATCATTCTTGTCTTGGTAAATAATGTTTTATGTCCACATGACATCCATGCCCCACAATAAGATTTGTGAGAAAAGGAAATCATTTCCTAGATAAACTGCCTTGGAATGAGGTGGCTCATTATCTAAGCCAGCAGAATGTCAACTCTGCTTAACCCAGACTTCCTTCACAAAAGCAGCAAAAAACACCCCAATTAAAAACATTCTAGTTTAGTGGAGAACAGACAGCCAATTAAGGTTATCAAGCCAATAATTTACAAAATTTACTTCTATTAAAAATAAAAAATGTTCAACATCTATGTAAATACATCTAATAATTAAATATGTTTAAGTTTCTTTGTGAATTAAATTAGAGGAGATATCATTAATATTCTACCTACTCATCACTATGTGGCCAGTACAGCCTCTCTGCTACAAAAGTTCAGTACCCAAATCTTTCATAAGCATGGAAACCTATTATATACTATAATGATATAGTTATTTATAAGTAATCAACAGGTGACCATCCATATTGTGATATTAAATTCTGTTCCATCTACTTTAAGAATTGCGCGCCATATCTGTATTTATGTATGCTTTCTCTTTTTCTGAAATACCAATAACATATAATTCAGATTTGACAGTATTTTACTCTAAGGACCTAAAGATCTTTAATTATCCCATTGTAAGGCTCTTATTACCACCAGATACCATACAGTACTAAATTAGAAAAATACAGTTAACTTTTTTGAGATAACATTTCTTCACATCTCATTAAAAGATGGCCTAACAACTAGACAAAAAAGCTGACATGAAAAAATGCCAAATTCCACAAGCTGTGAATGAAGATGATTAGTTAATGGGGGGGAGGGGGTTGGAGAGCAGTGACACATATTTTCCTACTTAGTCACAAGTACGCTAAAAAAAAAAAAAAAGCAATTTAAAAAAAAAAAAAAAAATAAGAGAGGGCAATAGTTTTCAACTCTTCTGTTCCATTAACCCTGCCAATAGTAACCTATATTTTTGCTTGTAAAAAATTTAAAAATAAAAGAATCTAGATCCATAATCTGTAAATAACCCTGCATTTCAGGACTAATTTCATCAAGGAAACCAAAATGGGATCAAGTTAAGAACATTTCTAAAAAGTTTTTTTTAGCACGCTTTCAGGGGGTCATGTCATTGCTGGATTCCCGTTGCATTTTCGTCATACAGCGTGATGATTATACCGGCAAACACAGAACAGAAGAATCTCTTTTCATCTCTGACTCTGCAAGATGAGATCACAGGGAAACTCACACAAAGCCAATGGGCTGCAGGACATGTCTCACTGGGCCTAAAAAGAAACAGCTCTTTTCAGTGTGGTGTTCCTTTGAACTGCACACTTTAAAGGAGCCATAAGTGTGGGGGGCAGGGGCGAAGGGAGGCAAGGGCGGTGAAGGAAAAGAAGAGTCAGTAGATCTTCTCAGACCTACAGGCGCAGGATGCAAAGGTTAGATCTTGGTGGGAAAACAGTAAAAAGTCCCAGACAACTGAAAACCACTAGTTTGTTAGTTATTTTTTTACTCTTCCATTAAATACCATGCTGTATTTTATAGACTATCCATGTCACTTACAGCCGTTTCTGACCCCAACTCCAAAGGAGACTCAGCTTTCCTGAACCCCATCGATGACTTCTGAGCTCCCACAGACAAAACTATTGATCGAGCCCAGTTATATAAATGAAGTTTTAAACAGCTTTTGAAAATAAATCTGAATTAATTCACATGGGCAAGAATTTTATACTCTAAAAATACTAAGCTATAGTTCCTCTGATGTATATTAAATTGGAAATAGATTTTTCATGCTAGAAAGAGCATGTTTTTATACTCTGGTACTGAAAATGGAAAAGAGTAAGCTTTAAATTCCTCCTCCTCAAATCCCAAATTAATGACCATCAGGGAAAAAGGCATATAAAATATTTTCAACTTTCAGCCTACTGAATGCATTCAATACTACAAGGTTATAGTAAATCGAATCTGTCTTCTTCTGAAGAATATTTTTATTTCTTTTCCTGGACGGAAAGGCAAGACATCAAAATTCTAACACATCATCTGTTTCTTGATTCTGAACAGAGAACAGCAATTTCTGAATCCAAAAATGGATCTGGTGACCTAGTATATTACATTGAGGGTTAGGGGAAGCCCTTTTCTTAATATGGTTTTCATGATGAATGAATGACATTACCATATTTACTCCCACATCCTTCCGGCTTGCATGAACACCTTTTGCTGAGAATACCATCAGGAAAAAATGTTTTCGCCACCTAATTCTTACCCTCCCCGCTACCCTGTTTTTCTCCTTTTAAAAATACTGCAGTGGCAAATAAAAAAATGTCTTCCAGCAGAACATGTTTTTGTCCTTGCCAGAGCCTATTAGAAACTAAAATAAAGGAGCACACAGCTGCAGGCTATGTATGGGCTGCAGTGAAGAGTGAAGTTCATGGGCAGCACTCACAAATCTAACCTTTACACAGCTGCCTTTCCCTGGCTGCCTTCTTTTCTACCCACTTCCTAAGACAGGTGGCAGATACAGGGCTATTGTCGTTGCATTGCACTTAATGCAAACTTAGGACCAAGAAATCTTAAGCAGTAAGTGGAAATGCCTTAGCTCCTGAAGTATTTGAGCACCAATATTTAAACGAAAAAGAACCCCTTCAAGCACAGAAACACCTATTCACCACTTACAGGTCCGTTTACCTTTTGTGTAGATCACAAAGGAGCAATGACTCAATGATGAGAGCTTTTTCTACAAATAATGATTTACTCATTGAAGTAAGGAGGAAATGCTAGGAGTTTATCTTAAATTTACTTTGTGAGAATTTTTTTCTTTTTAGTAAGGATCTTGATAATCTCACAGTTCACGAAAGTAGATAAAGGTTGCAGAAGATCAATGATCCTTATACAATTATCTTCCCTTTTAAAAACAAAAATATTAGAGAAAAAAATGAGGAAAGTCGCCTTCAAATTTTTTTGCATAACGTTCTCTGTATGGCTACTTTTAGTTATTAACAAATTAATTAAGATGAAATTGCAAACAACATTTAGAAAGAAAAAAAACTGGCTGATGAGCCATGAACATCACACACTATCCCTGGAAAGTTTTTTAAATCAGCTGCTTCCCAAAAAGTTCATTTGTAAGGTCCTTGGTTGAAACTTAAAATATTGCTTTCCAAAACAATATTGATTTCATTATTCACTGTGCAAATCATTGTGCTGAATAATGATAATAGTTATAGCTAACATTTCGCCTATTTCATTACCGCAAAAACCCTGGAAGGTAGGAAGTATCATGACCTCATCTCACACAGAAGTAACTTTTCCTGTAAGTAAGTAATAAAACCAGTATTCCAACTCATAGTTTACCTTCAGAGCCCACATACTGAACCATTACACTCTACCATCTCAGGTAGCCAGTGTGGCGATGCAGACATAATAAAAAAAAGTATTATAAATGCTGGATAGACATTTTAGGTAGCTCAGCAAAAAAAATTAAACTATAATTAACCTGAATTTCAATTGTGGTAATTAAGAATTTAAAACAGTGATTCTCCAACTTTAGCTTGCATCCGAATCACTTGGAGAGCCTTTGAAAACATGGGCTCCCACCCCAGACTTTTTGACCTAGTAGGTCTGGGACAGTACCCAGGAATTTGCATTTCTACTAAGTTTCCAAGTATCACTGTACTGTGGATCCCAAGACCAGGCAGACCGCACTTGAAAAATCACTTGTATAAAAGATCACTCTGGTAATACTCATTACTGAAACACAGTGGAAGAAATTTTGCTAAGTACAATTACTGAACTAAAACTAGGTTTAAAAAACATACTCCTATTCCTGGTTATCAAAATGAAATAAACTTAATCAGAAGAGCATAAGCACATAGAAGTATGTGAATCTTCAAAGCATCTGCTTGACACTGGTGGCCCCTTGGGCATTTACCTCTAACATCATGGAAAAAATGATGACTAGGGACTAAGAGTCTGAACTATGTTCTTGTTCTTATTGTATACAGCTGTCACTTAACTATTCTTAAACTCAGTCCTCTCATCTGTAACATGAGAAAAATGATTCCCTTCCCTTTTGGGAGTTGGAGGGGGAAGGTGTTGTAGGATTTGATTAGATTACACAATAAAAATATTTTATATGCCAAGAAATAATACACAAAATAGAGTTACTGTGATTCCGATTAAGTTTGACTTTATCTCAAAATGTAGGACTTTTTCTTCTTTCACAAAAATTAAGTTTTAACACATTTATGATTGTTAATCATTAAAATGAATCATTATTGGAGACATATTTTATTTAACTCAAAAATTTCCTAAAGAGTTATTGAAGGAAATGGAAGGGAATTCAATGGGAAAATTGGTAAACAGTTTACCCTTTATATAAACTGCCTTCTGAATAATAAGATGAATAGAGACTGGTTACATAATCTTCTTGCAAAGAAAGAGAAATAGAAGGAAAGATCACGGGTAAGAAGTTCTCAGCCTCAGCATATTCATCACCAGGTGCAGGTAAAAGAGCACTTGTGTTACACAAGTGTGGAAAAGATAATATGTATTTCCTGCAAATATCTAGGAGCTTATCTTCAAACTAAATTAAATAACAGTGCTCAGCCCTGGAAGTTTACTCTATGTCTGTATGAATTAAAATCTGTTTCCTACTAGAGCTGATTTTCATACTGTTTTGAGAAACAATGTTTCCTAATATAAAAGGCAGACTCTCCATTTGTTAAGTTTGAATAAGGAAATTTTCCATTTTACACAAAAAGTTGCTGTTATGGTACTTCCAGTTCCTCCTAGTCCTCAAAGACTTATTTAAAAAGAAAAAAAAAACTAAATTCCTTTTTTTCTCTTTTTGTCTATCATTATTCAAGTTGAAGTTATCATTTATCCACCTCATCCTTTATTTTATGAGGCTTTAAAAATTAAAACATTTTTGGAAAAGTCATAATATCCCATTGGCAATTGCAATACATCTGAAAACAATTTAATTAATAAAATATAAATACCCTAAAAAAGTATTAAAGCAAGATGGAATTAATATTCCATAATCAGATCAGGATGATAAATTATACTTTCACAATACCCATGATTTGATACTGAATCACTAAATAATGTATTAAGATTTTTCTGGATGCCATCAGTTTCTGAAAGAATGATCTATGTCAATTAATATAAAAAGGATTCTGAAAGTGAAAAGATTTTTAAATAAAAAGCAAATGTATACAAATATTAATACAAATCCCGTAAGTCTACAAAAAGGGTTCACAGCCAACAAACCACTCACCCCCCTCCACACACACACCCTTAACTCTCACTCAACATGACTGTACGGCCCTTTCCGCAGATGCTTCTGTGATCACTTCAGCCATGAGGTCTCTGTCTCCACCTAATAATGGAGTTTTGATAACAGATGATCTCAGTCTCATAGAATGAGTTTGTACTTGCACCATTAATTTAAAAGAACAGCGAACAGTCAAGGGGTACATAAGAACAAAACAACTCTGTTCTGTAAAAGGAGTCAGCATTCAGCGTGACACCCATCTTGAACCATAATCAAGACCGAAAAAGAAAAAAAGAAAAAGAAAAATCTGAGAATCTGAAAAATGCTGATTATATTGTATATTGTAAATAATTAGGTCCAATAAGATATGCCAATTATCTTTGTAAATTTCTAGCAAATTTTTTATTTCCATTTCTTTTTGTATGGGAGTTTTGGACAATTTTGAAGCAATGACCAGAAAGGGGAACACGACAACTGGGAATCACTTATTAAGAATAATCTTTTTGGGGGGGAGGGGGGCAAGGGCAACATACGTAACCTAAACATCTGTACCCCCATAATATGCTGAAATAAAAAAAAAATAACCTTTTTTGTTAGGAAGGAGTGCAGAGAAACAAAAACTAAAGCTTTGAATTTGTCTTGATGCATACTGCTTGAAATCTGCCTGTATTATTGTTCCAGAAGCAACTTCTTTAAAATCAAGTATAATTATTTTACAGATACATTTTGAAAAATAAAGCTATTATTCTTAATTCTCTCATCCCTATTTTCATATCTGTTTACTAACTCCCAGTCATCTATATGCATGCATATTTTGCATAGTATGCCTAATATTTAGTATTGATATTTTGTTTATCATATTAAACCTATGTGTATTTTTACATCATAACTATAGTCATTTTGGCATAATTCATAAGATTATTCTGCATTAATGAAATTTTAGGCATTTTTAAATTTTTTTCCACCATACATAGTATTAAATAAACATTTTTACATATGAAACATTTGCTTCTATTAAATTATTCTCAGGTAAATCTTTGCATAATTAGTCAAAAGTACAACATCACCCTCCTGGATGAATCCAGCATGGACTATTTTTAAAAATCAAACATCTACATTTAATTTTAGTATAACAAATCAACTCATTATAAGTGAGATGTCTCATTTTTAAAAATCTACAAGTACTTACTTAAATGGGAAACATATCAGATAAATTAATACAGGTGTGAAACACTATATCATGTTTTTAAATAATTCATTTAATACAGCTATGGATACAGGTATTTCAATTTTAAAGAACTGGGCAGAGATATAATGAATTTAGAAATATTCAGTCGTTAAAAAGTCAAAAATCCCAAGTCCAAAATGTACAATTTCATTATGTTGCAAAAAATAAGTTCCAAGTTGGTTGTATAGATTTTAGAGTATTTTTCCCATGGAAATAACATTATAAAGTTCAGTTAAAATCCCAGGCCAACTCATAACATAGCTCAAACAAAATTAATAGCAACTCTGAATCCCAAATCCACTTAATACCTTGGAGCCTCAACCCAAGATTCTGCTAAGCTATGAGCCTCTGCGGATATGCAAAGAATAGGAAGGTGGGGCTGGGTAGAAGCTCTAGTATGTCTCCTCCTCTCCTATGGGAAGGGGAGGAAGGTGGGTTACAGTGGAGGGATATGCTGAGCATAAACCTAACACAGGCAATGTTCAGTCAAGAAAAGACAGGACGGCTGGGTGTGGGGGCTCACGCCTGTAATCTTAGTACTGTGGGAGCTCAGGAGTTCAAGACCAGCCTGAGCGAGAGTGAGATACTGTCTCTACAAATACATACATACATACATACATACATACGCAAGCAAGCAAGCCAGCCAGCCAGGAGTGTAGTCCCAGCTAGCTACTAGGGAGCTTGAAGAAAGAGGATCACTTGAGACCAAGAGTTTGACATTGCTGTGAGCTAGGCTGACTCCATGGCACTCTAGCCTGGGCAACACAGCGAGACTCTATCTCAAGCAATCAATAAATGAAAAGACAAGACAGGAAGAAGTAAATTCCATGGCCTTTTAGACATGTCTGTAAGTTTAGGGTTCTTACGTTATCAACTGCTTGGGAAGATTTTCTTAGGTCCTATCTAATTTTAGGTATATAGCAACAGAGACAAAATGACTGAAATGCACAATGAGCCACCAGCACTCTGAATCATTCAAGTAAATATGTTCCCAATAGGATTGCTAAAATGCATGGCTGTGCCTTGTTCTGTTTGTTTATAACACAGCTTCTCTGTCCTTCATATCGAACCTATAGAGTGAATGGGTTACCCTAAATACAAATGCCTCCCCTTATATAACATGCTTTAATTCATTTTTATTGCAGTACATTTACTCTATTGGTTTTATGCGAATATAAAATTAAAGATAACATATCCCTTGCCTTTAGGCACTAATAATCAGTAAGGGAGAAAATGCAATGCAAATATATTGATTATAAAACAAAATGTGGGAACAAAACATAGAATAAGCACAAATTGTTATAGAATTTCAAAGGAGACAGAAACACTGGAGATTTAGAAAATACATTGCTGCTCCATTTCTACCTTTAAAATGCTATCCAAAAGGTGGTTACATGGATATACACATACATGGAAATTAAGAAGAAAAAAACTACTTATGTTCCTAGCCTTATTTTCAATGCTCCCTAAATGATGAAGCAATTGAGGTAGGTCTTGAGATGGGGAGGCACTTTATTAGGTAGCAAAGAAAGGGAAAGGAGTTTTAGGCTGAAGAAATGATGCAGAGGCAGAGAAGTTCATGAAATGTGAGAGAAAGAAAATGTTTTTAAATTTCTTTATTTCTTAGATTAAGTGTAAGGAAGTAGTGGAAATAGCTTGGAAAGTACTGGTTGAGGATATATGATGAAGGACCCTGAAAGTCAATCGATAAAGGCCGTGCTTGCTTCAGCAACTGAAAGCTCTTCTAAGTTCCTGAGCAAATTACACTTTAAGAAATGTTTATATGAAAGTAGTTTATTACTAGATTGCAGAAGAAGACTGGAGGAAACAGCATGTTTTTCTGTTATTACAAAAGCTGAGGCAAGAGGCAATGATGGACTGCATTACAACGAAGGACATTTAAAAAATATAGGTATACAAGAAATGCCCCCACATTTAGCAATGGATTAGACTTCAGAGAGGTGTGGAGGGAGGGAAAATAGTAATATGAATACACTGAAACCATGAAAAAGAAGCTTAAAGAAGAACTCAGATTGCTACACAGAGGTCCATGAGAAGCTCTCCTAACCAGCCTGTAGTACAAACACAATACTACACTGTGGTCCCCACCCCCGGGCCATGGCCCGGTACTGGTCCATGGCCTGTTAGTAACCCATCTGTGCATCACCACCTGAGCTCCACCTGCACTCTACCACCCCTATCCCCCACCCCCATGGAAAAATTGTCTTCCATGAAACTCAGGAACTGGGCGCACAGCAGGCAACGAGGTAAGTGAGCACCACTTGAGCTTTTCCCCCTCCCACCTCCCTATACCTTCCCCCAACACCCCGGTGGAAAAATTATCTTCCATGAAACCAGTCCCTGGTGCCAAAAAGGTTGGGGACTGCTGGTATAAAAGATAAAAATAAAGGATAAACGTGGTATACCTGTACAGGGCAGCTCCATCATACAGTCATATGCCCCATAATAACGTTTCCATCTATGGACCACATATATGATGGTGGTCCTATAATATTATAGTACTGTATTTTTACTGTACCTTTTCTATGTTTAGACACACAAATACCTACCACTGTGTTACAACTGCCAACAGTATTCAGTACAGTAACATACTGTACAGGTTTGTAGCCTAGGAGCAATAGGCCATAACACCTAGCCTAGGTGTGTAGTGGGCTATGTCATCTAGGTTTGTGTAAACACACTCTAACAATGTATTTCTCAATGTATTTTTGTCATTAAGTGATGTGTGACTGTAATCTTATGTGGTCCGCCACTAACTGAAATGTTATGTGGTGCATGGCTATATAACTATTAACACAGGTCCTGCATAGTGAACCATTTGCTAAATCAGTTTAATTTTAAATTTGTATGAAACTCAGGAATGAGCTCCACAACTTTAAGATATAAAAGGTGAGCCTCACCTTCTTGTAATACTGACTGAATTTCAAAATTATACCACTTTTCATCCTTTGGATTTATATATAATACTTCCTCAAATTATCCAGAATTTTTTTGTATAACCTATGAATCATTTGGGATCTTAATATTAACAGTTGATGATTGTGGATCCTATTATTTTGCTTCCATCAATAGCCCCATTCTCATTATACTCTTCAAAGGCAAAAAAAAGGGACATTTGTCCAGGGGCACAGTTAATAGCAGGTGCTTCTTCAGAAATGAGACTGTCTTGACTGAAGCTTTCAACTCACTACTTACCCATATAACCTCTCAAGTCAGTAACCTGGCAGAACAAATAACACCCCAGCAGCCACTCACCAGGTGTTGAGTCTACTCTAGGTCAGAATTGCCAAGTGTTTGATTAAAATTTACTTTCTGGTTCATGCTTTATATTTGCTGAGCAATCAAATTTGCAAAGAGATTTGTGGAGTTTTTCAAAGAGACCATGAGTTTGTGAAAGGAGGACAAGTCACTTTATAGTAAATAAATGATAAACCACTCTTAAAATAAGTAAACAAAAAGACAAATATGCACAGAATAATGGCGACAAATGGAGTGAGTTTTCCTGAGCCACCCATTATTTAATCTTTAATTTTTATTAATGGTCATGAGCCAAAAATATAAATAAGTCTCCCATAAGGTCCTAGTTAAAAACTGAAATCCAATATATGTATGAAAAATATAACTAATAGAAAAATGCTATGCTGATTGCTGCATTCGTTTTTAGTAAATGTAGGACAGAAGCTCTCAAGGAAATGAGCTGCTAGGCAAAGGTATAATATAATAACCCGACCTTTGAACGTATGCAGAGGCTAAAGAAAGGTGAGGTGGAA
Organism: Indri indri; assembly: GCA_004363605.1. Classification (NCBI taxonomy): domain Eukaryota; kingdom Metazoa; phylum Chordata; class Mammalia; order Primates; family Indriidae; genus Indri; species Indri indri. Next base: position 13,877 of record RJWJ010036185.1, read on the forward strand.
GCTTACACTTGAGCTAGGCAAAGTTTATATCTTTGTAGAAATGGGTTCTCCCCCAACCCTCAAAAATAATTCTTAACCACTAAAAATATCTGAGTAAATATAGCTAATACAACTAGAGTAAAATTAAAAATTCCTTTCCTGCTGGTCAAAAATACTTTAGCAAATATAACAAAGAAGTTGTGTTTTAGAAAACTATTATTTAAGTCTTGATTTAGCCAGTAAAATCCCCATAGTTCTGGGGACACTGGAATTCTGTTTATTGTGTCCTAAAACTATTACGATTTTTAATTATATGAAATTGCTTTAATTGAGGTAAATTTACATAAAATGTGCAAATTTTAAGTGTTCTCTTAGATGAGTTTTTTTTTTTTTTTTTTAATTTCAGGGTATTGTGAGGGTACAAACATTATGGTTACACTTTATGTCTTTGCCTCACCCAAGTGCGGGTTAAAGGTGTGCCCTTCCCCCCTACAGTGCTCCCTGTGTCTCTTTGATGAGTTTTGATAAGTGTACATCTCTGTGTAATTACATTCCAATCAAAATTTGGAACATTTCCATCAACACCATATATCTTACTGTGTCTCCTCCAGTCTGTTACTGTTGCTCCCTGGAGGAAACAACTTCTTACTTTTATTATAATAGCTTAGTTGTCCCTATTCCATAATTCCATATAATCATAGAATACTCTATATGTCCCTTTCTTTGTTCTACACGTTTAAGAGACCCCATTCATACTGCTGCATGTATCAGTAGTTCATTCCTTTTTTTGCTGAGTAATATTCTATATTATGAATACCAAAATCTGTATACCCATTTACATGTTTATAGACATTTGGATTTTTTTTTTTCTCTTTGGGGCTATTATGAATAATGATGTTGTAAGATTCCTGTATAAATCTTTTTGTGGACAAATGTTTTCATTTCTTTTTGTTAAATACCCAACAATATGATTATTAAATCCTATTGTAGATAGATACATACATAAAACTTTGTAAAACTATCGAGCTGTTTTCCAAAGTGGTTGTACAGTTTTACATTTTCTCCTGAAATACGTGAAAGTTCCAGACAACTTTCGCCAACTTTTCAGCAATACTAGTAATTTTTAGTCTTTTTAATTTTAGCCAAGCTTGTTCAGATACAGTGGTATTTCCAGTTTTCAGGGCACGATTATCACTATTCAAATCAGTTTTCTTATGCAAAAATGTTGACCACTAGTAATAGATTTTATACACATATATAATCTATGAGAATTGTATGTATACATTACGTGTAGGTATATACATATAAAATCAAAGAGTATTATAATCGTATCCACAGCCAAGTTATAAAAACAATTAGTATGCATTGATTTTTATATTATTATGAAACCAATGCATGCTTTTTGTTAGAAACAAAGATATGATGAAAAAGGAAATAACTGAATCTGAAGAGCATGGAGATTGCTATGTTGCTTTATTTCATTTTATTTATTTATTTTTTAACTCAGAGTATTTAGAACCATACCACTCATAGTTTTATGTCCTGCTTTTTTCAATTACATTTTAATCTTTATCCCATTTCACTAAACAGTTGAAAAAACAAAGTTAGGGATATGTCTACCTTTCATAATGTAAGTATACCATAATTATCAAATCCCCTCCCATTGGATATTTAGGTTGTCTTTAATATTTAATTACCATAACTATTTCTGTAATAAAAATCAATTTATGTGTTATCACCCAAAGGCACCTACTGGTCAAAGGGTTTGAGAAAGCTTGACAGATATTTTAAAATTTATAACACTTCTGAATTTACAAGATTTTTGAAAATGTCTTATTACTCTAATATATATTTATTTACAGAAAGGGACAGATATAAAATAGCAAATCAATTCACAATATCCCCCTTCTCAATTTACTGGAGTATTTCAAATAGAGCTGTGCTCCATTCATCTAAGTAAGAATTGAAGCTCATTTTTGATCAGGTGACTGCTGGGCTATGCCACCAGAAAAACAGAAATCAACCACCCACTATAATCACTTCTAATCACTCTCGGCCTGATTTTGCTAGAATCCAAGGTGAAAGAATTTTAAGAGAGTAATCACTGTTTTCTATTTTTAACAAAAATAGCTATAAAAAAGAATGTATATCTTAATAGTGATGAGATTAGTACTAACCAAAAAAAGTGTTTCCATGAAAAGCTCAGTTGTTGGAGGAAGTAAAATTGTTTTAAAAAATTATTTTAAAAAACTATTCTATTGTACACATTTAGAGTGACCACTTTCTCCTCTTGGCACAAATAATTACGGGAAAGTTTTATGAAATTTCCTCTTTCAAATAGCTAGTCCTCCACAAAGATAGAAGGGTTGA
>RJWJ010036186.1:0-16212 GCA_004363605.1 Indri indri
GAAAACCACTGAGGTAGAGCTACCCTATAGGAGATGGAGATTTTTGAGACGTTAAACACAGAATGGTTGAACCTGTAAGAGATGATTCCCAGGTAAAGGGGTAGAGAGAAAAAAGAGAGATGTTTTAGAGAGTTGAAGAGGAAGAAGAGCTCGAGAGTGACCTAGAGAGAAAGAAGAAGTAGGAAAAGACCCCTAGCAGTGCCAAAGCCACAGAACACTTACGTAGAGTGAGGACAGAGAAAAGGCTGTTAAGTCAGGTGAGGACTGTTCCAGTCACTCAACAATAACCTGGTGACCGCTGCTGCAGGCCAGGCACTGTGGCGAGCAAAGGTAACCAGAGGCCATGAAGATGGCTGTAAAACCAGAGTAAAGAAAATGCAAACCACAAGCACAGAGAGCTGTTTGCAGTGGATCAGAGCCAAGGGAAGAGATCAGAACTTTTGAGGCCTACAGAAAAGAATCAGAAGAGGAAGAATTTGAAAATTAAACAAAAGGGTGAGAAAGGAGATGGAGAACAGACAGACAAAAACAACAGAGAAAAGAGATGGGTAGTACGGGAGCCGAGGATAACAAGAGGGACTTTTCATCTTCAAATGCAGGGAGGAGGCAGGGATAGTAAAAGCCTAGAGACCATGAGTCGGAGAGAAGCTGAGGAAATGTGTCCTGTGGCTTTTTTCTTGTCAGAGAAGAGGTGAAGACCTGGGAACCTGAGGAAGATTCAAGGTTGGCACAGCCACAAAGGGAGTCTCAAGTAGGGATGGAGAGAAAGGTTGACAGGCAACACCAAGGCCTAGCAAATGCTGAGTAACCAGAAACCTGAAAACACCACATGCCCAACCACTGCGAAGTGAGAGAAGCAATGATTGTGCTTTCATTACAAGTAAGAGAGGACTATGTGGCTACAGGGAAAAGAAAAGCAGAAACCAAAGTGGAAATATATACATCACGCTATACATAGGAAGTTCTTCATAAAGGGGTTCCTTTCACACAGGGGTTTTTGAAACCACAGGAAGTAAATAACCACAGTGGCAAAAAATAATAATAATAATAATAAATCCATTTTCACTGGCTGAACAAGGAACCAGGAAGCGGGAAGGGCTCAGGACAGGCGAGTGGATGAACACCGCACCCTACCAAGATGCACCTGGCGCCAGAAAGACTATCAGAGTAAGGGGCAAGGAGTTTCCCAGGAGGGAGGTCTGCACGGTTTTTGCTAGGTAACGGTCACCTTGAACAGCTGGCAGGCAGCAGCTGCAGCCTGCCGCTCAGCATCGATCTTCTTGCTGCCATAGCCTTCTACCTCCACACTCTTGGGCCACTTTATGTGCAGGGTGACTTTCTGAGGAAGAGAAGAGAGAATCAGGACCCTTGCCTCTCCAGACTATAAAACTGCTACAAATCACATGGAGCATCAACAGCAAAACTGTGGACCTCACTCACAGCAGCAATGTGCTAGGCTCAGAGTTGAGAGTGCAGGACAGAACCCCCAACCCCATCACTAACTCCTTATAAAGCTCTAACTCTCTCACTTCAATTTATTCATTCCACCTCAAGTTGCTTTGCTTCTTCAAGGTGCCATGTCCTAGCCAGAGAACAAGACCCACCGCATGCTTCTCTGAGTCCCAGGATCTGTAAGACTCTAGGAACAGGAATTCTCATCATCAACTCTAATCCTCTGCAGTCCTAGTTTGTTGACAGGAGACCAAAATCAGGAATTAGTGTAGGGACCTGTCTCAGACAAGATGAGAACTCCTCATGTCATCTCCCCTGTGTTCCCTTTCCCTAAACCAGGCATGTGTTTCTGGCTGTTCTTGAAACATAGCTTTGCTCTGAGAGTCTCTGCCGACTTTTTAAATTCAGAAAACCCATTCTATAGCCTTCTTGACAGTAAAGAAAGAAAAGGGCAGCCAGTCTCCTTTCTGAGCCAGACCAATGTTTCTCCTTGCTACCAGCAGAGTTACCTTTTTCTTCGGTCCGTTGGTGTGCACATAGACTAGTTTGTCTTTTGCATGTGAGATACCGAGGGCTCTTCCAATCACACTGTTGAGAAGGTTTTTGGGCTGTGGGAACTCTTTTAATAGGTCCCTAGAAGCTAAGAAAATAAGAACAAAAACATTATAGCTGTTCTTTTTCTTTTAAAAACTCCATGGGGTGTGTATCAAGGCAACCCTGGGCTGGATTCTGAGGATGTTGGCCCATGATCCCAAACCACCCAGGAACATCTTAGAAAAGGAGAGAGGAATGGCTTTATGGTTTACAGGGGAGAGTGAGACCAGAGCCATGTGCACGACCATCTCCTGAAGGAGAAGGGACAATGACCCACACACCACAGAAGGGAACTAGCCAGCATCCTCTTTCCCACCCAAGATCCTGATAAAATACATCAGCCGCAGAGGCCTGGATGGTCAATAAACCCCCCTAGTCTGATGTCTGAAAGAAGACACTAAACAACAACAAAAAACAAAACAATAATTCACCACACACACAAACTGGAGATCGAGACAATGCAAGGCCCTTCTTAAAGTAAGACACACAAAAGGGAGGATTGGCCCCATGTAGCTCAGTGATGAGATCCAGAGTCTGAATACCAGGTCCCACCTCTTAACTGTACCTAAGCACTCTGCAGAAGGCCTCCATAGAGCCAGACCATGTGTAGGGAATTATTAAAGACCTCTAGAGCCGAGACATATGCATGAGCTATTCCTCCCTCAAGTTCTCTGGAATCAAGGGGAGAAAGGATGTACCATGTACAATGACAGGTATCTCACTTCTTTCACTTGTTCTTTGTATCAATCTCAGAGCACAAATGGGTGAGATATCCACCTAGAGGCAGCTTGTGCTAGACACAGGACTTGGCAAGGCCATTAAGAGGCCTGGAAGATACAAAATGAAGGACCCTAAAACACCAGAGTGGCCCTTCAAGAGACACAGGGCCAAAGACCTGTGGAGGAGATAAGAGGCCATTTCATTCTCCACCCCCAGTCTCTGGCAGCTCCAAAGTAGAACCTGTATACACGCACATGTGTACCTGTGTGCATCATAATCACCTGGGAAGCTTTTTCACAGAACTGGACATCCTGTTCCCCATAGAGCACCTGAGAGTGGCAGCGATGTTGGGGAAGGCTCCGTATTTTGAAAAAGCTCCTCCAGTTCTGATGTAACCCTGCTGCCTGGTTTGAGACTGTGTTTCCTTGGGTCAGACTCCTGTGTCAACTAGAAAGGATGGAGGATGCCTGGTACTGTCTCCCTCTAAGTGATAATTTGTAAAGCAACTAAGAATCAACAAGTTAGGAAAGAGTATCTAAGTAGACTCACGGGGGGGGGGGGGGGGGGGGGGGGGGGGTTGATGCCACAGAGGAGCCCAATTTTAATCAGCCTGCTTAGACCTGCAGGGATAACAACAGATGTGCACTGAGACGTCCTTCAGTTCTATAAGGTAGGTGGCGGCTGGCTCTCTCTATCCATCTTTGATGGGTAGGGATGCTCTCACCAGTTCCATTCTCTGCACCACTCATGAGGCACAAAACTGGAGTCCACCAGAGAAGTCATTCTGTCTCTATTTGAGATTCATGAAGTCCCAGGCATATTTGGGGCTATTTCCCCGCACCGATGAGGGTGTGCTCAACCTTGATACTCTAACACTTGTCCACAAATCTGCCAGGAGTTGGACTTTTACCCATTTTCCCCACTCCTTCGAGGTCCCGCACCCCTCACCTATTCTTGCCGGGTGCGGGCACTCTGGGGGTCCATTTGGGCCTGTGCCACGCTGAGCTTTATAAACGGCAGGGCCGCGGGCCGCCAGCGGATGGCGGTCTCGGCCATTACCGAGAGAGTGCCCCAGCCCGCCACTGTCGATCCCGGTCTGCGCCCCTAACTCTGCCATCCCCGGCAGTCAAGGGCGTAGAGGCCCGTCCGCCCCCGCCCTCACCGTTCACCATGCTTCCGTCGCCTTCCCAGGTCCCGCCGGGGGCCATCCCCGATTCGGCCTCGGCGGCCTCTTTGGTGCGGTCGGGGCAGGCGCAGCCTGACGAGAGGCCGCGCGAGCGTCCCTGTCGCCCAGCAGCGCGGGGACCTGGTGGCCGCAGGCGCGGAGAAACGCCGGCAGCCAGCACCATGAGCCTCCTGACGGCCGCCATCTCGCTCCCGCCGATCCCCGCGGCCCCAAAGCGCCGCAAGGACCGTAGGAGGAGAGCCGGAGAGGCGGATCCGAGCGCCGCGCGCCCCCTGCCGGCCGGCGGAACCCGGGGCTTGGACCCTGCTGAAATCGCTGCCCAGTATATACAAACCCTTGTACTTGTCTTCTAGATCTGAGGCAGGAGGGAATGGGGTTTTGAGGTGAGAAATGGTGCTAGGTCTTAGCTCAATATCCATCTAAGGAAATGAACCTAGTTCCCGCTAGGTCCTACCAATTGTTCATAAATACCTCTCACATACCTCTAGCAAATTTGCATCCCAATCTTATTTAATGGCTTACAAATTAAACCTGGTGAAGAATCTGGAGCCAGTACAGAGAAAACCTCTTAACCAGATTTAATCGCCAGGACTGGAGTGGAAGGTGAAAACATCCAACTTCGGACACTGTGCCAAGAACTGAGGTGGTCCAGCAGTGAAAATACTGTTCCTACTTTACTTGTTTGAAAGCCAGATGGAGCCGGTCGTGGTGGCCCACACCTGTAATTCCAGCTATTCGGTAGGCCCAGGCGGGAGGATCACTTGAAGCCAGGAGTTCAAGATCAGCCTGGGCAATGTAGCAAGACCCCATGTCAAAAGAAAAAAAAGCGAGTTGGAATTCCATTTCCAAACTACTATGCCTGGATCTTAGCCAGGCTCAGTCCTCTTCTGCCTCTTAGGACCTTGAGGAGGAGGGCTCTGGGTCAGCTGGGAATCAGACTGACTCTGCATGTTGTGGGCAGTGACAGTGCAGAGTAAGGAGTCTCAAGGTCTCAGTCTCTTGGAAGAAGACCTTGGTCAGAGGTTGGCAGTGCAGCTGGGGGTAAGCTGGGAGGAAGGGATATGTTTGTTTGTTTGTTTGTTTTACAATTCTAGATCTGACTCCTATCATTCCCTGGAGGGCTTGTTGAAACACATTGCTGGGCAGGGCACAATGGCTCAGGCCTGTAATCCTAGCACTTTAGGAGGATCGCTTGTGGCCAGAAGTTTGAGACCAGCCTGAGCAATATGGTGAGATCCTGTCTCTACAAAAAATAGAAACATTAGCCAGGCATGGGAGTGTGCACCTGTAGTCCCAGCTACTCCTGAGGATCACTTGAGCCCAGGAATCCGAGGTTGCGGTGAGCTATGATGACGCCACTACACTCTACCCCAGACAACAGACTGAGACCCTGTCTCAAAAAAAACCAAAAAAAAAAACATTGCTGGGTGCCACCCCCAGTTTTTTGTTCATTATGTCTGGCGTGGGGCCTGAGAATCTGTATATGTTTTAACACATTCCCAGGAAGTGTATATATTCAGGGAAACCTGAATATATGCTCCCAGGTAGGGGAGTGGGGGACAAGTTCCCAGGTGATGCTGAGGCTGCTGGTCTGGGACCACATTCTAGGAACTACTGGCCTGTGGAAAGAACATGGGATTTGAGTCCTAATATTTGGGCTTAGTCTCAACTCTACCACCTGCCAGCTGAGAACCTTGGGCAATTTCATCAACTGGGAAAATTAGGACGAACTTGCTCTACTCATTTTGTATAGCTGTGGTTAGGATCAAATGAGAATATTTAGAAAAAGGCCTTGCAGAGTGCTTTGTTGGAAAAGCCCCTGCCCTCCGAGATCTGAGGCAATAGAGAACAGGTCCCTTAGAGACAGACCTGGGCAGGGTGGTGAAGCTTTAGCTCTAGCTCCTCCATTTACTCTTCAGAAGGTTTTTACCAGGAAAGGGGCAAAACGGAAAGGTAGCTTTGGCAGCAAATGTCTGACACAGCAATTGCCACCAGGGGACACCATCTGTATTAAACACCCCTAACCAGAGCATCCATATTGGGGTTGTAGAACATGACTCTCTAAGGGCTTTGCATTTGGCCAGGTAGCAATTAATCTGCCAAAAGCCTCGCTATCCACCCAGCTTCAGGAGTAGTTTTTAAGGATTGTTAGCAGCCCAAATGCCTCAAAAAAATCCAGAAGCTTACCAGGCCTGGTAGTGGCAGCAATGGCTGAGAAAAAAATTTTGAAAACTGTGGTGTCTGAAAGCTAAGGAGACAACACCCTAGAAAGACCACACCTGGAAAGCCAGGCCTGACCCCTGAAGACACTATAGGAAGCCCTCAGTATAGCACTCTACTCTGACAACCACTTAGCATAAGGTTGAAATGCCATGATTTCTTGGATTTGCTTCCAAAGGGGCCAAAGTGAAGAGATACATACAAAGCTAAATTGGCCATAACTTCTGAATTGTTCAGCTCGGTGACAGGTACATGGGGGTTCATTATACTATTTTCTCTGTTTTAGAAAATATATTTCAAAGAGATGTTTGAAATTTTATGTAAAAAAATCAAGTGATTAGGCTCAATTATAGGCTAAAATTAAAAAAAAAAAGATCAAGTTATGCCAACCAGTTAGTTGGTTTTTAGGGAGCTCTCTGTTCCCTTTTCCTATTTCATTTACTTCAACCGGGTTCTAACAGCTAGAGTCCCCTGAGCAAATATTTCACCTCCACAAACCTCACTGACTCTTGTAAAATGAAAGTAACTCTTTACACCAGCACTTGGAACCCTTCTGGTCTAGAACAGGAGTTGGCGAACTATAGCCTGCAGACCAAATCCAGCCCACTGCCTGTTGTTATAAAGTTTTATTGGAATGTAGCCATGCTCATTTGTTTATTATTTTGTTATGTTAGTTATTACTTATGACTACTTTCAAGTTATAATGGCAGAGTAAAAAACTGCAACAGAAAGCATTTGGCCCTCGCAGCCTAAAATATTTACTGTCTGACCCTTATAAAAAAAGTTTGCCAAGCCCTGCTCTAAAGGACCCTAAAGAAAGTTTCAGGGGCTCCAGCATGCCCCTCTTCCTTTCCACCAACATTAAGCCTTCTCTTCCAGGTTTTTTGATGCAAGTCGACTCCTTTGCCAGTGAAAAAGGAGGGAAGTTCTGAAAAAAGAAACGGTTTCCTGGCTCTGAGATCTCTCTCTGAACACTTCTGGATCAGGCATGACATCACGTACTAAATATGCTAAACAACTATATCTAGTAGGATGGAATTAAGGTGTGAAAAACTGCTGAATACAGAGGAGGAGACTTTAGGAACCCAAACTTTGGAGACCCCAGGAAAAGGCAACAGGAGAAAGCCTAAGAGAGTTCAGGCTTTGGGGCATACCAGAGAATTTCTGGAGGGAAAGTGGAAGGGACCACCAACACCTGCACCAACTGGGGGTCTCAGCCAACATTCTGGCAACTTAACCATAGTTGTTCAAAATGGCAAGAAAGGATGTTAAGAGGAGCTACAGGGGCTGGGTAGGCACCCTGACCACCCTACCAGGTCACCTGTCCTCACAGCTTTCTCTCCCACATATGTAAAGCCTCAGGTCCCTTGAGATAAACCACCATATCAAGAAGAGGGTACACGTTTGTATGAGGAAATGGACAGAAAAGATTGGTTTTGTGGCCCCCTAGATCCTGCCAGAGGGAAGTGTTATCCCATGTTGCTTTCTAGCACTCTATGTCTCAAATCTGTGTGAGTGGGGAAGATTCACAGAGGACACTTAGAGGTGAGTTTCTTGATTTATTCACCCTTTAACTTGGAAGGAGGCCTCAGTAAGAGGCTGACAGGAGAGTGCGGGGTAAGCAGGTGGGAAAGGAGGTGACATTTTTTTTCAATTCCAAATCTGACTCTGATGAGCACTGTGATTGATACAAGTGGCCACTATTTTCTGATCACTGTTTTCCTTATTTGAACACCAGAGAGACTGTTTCTGCCACACACACCTCCCTGTATGGGCAGAAGCACCAGCAAAGCCTAGGGAATTAGAAAGCATGGCAGAAAGGCCTAATAGTAATACGAGGGCTAAGAGTTCTGTTGCTTCTAGCTGAGTGAGAGAGAGAGAGCGCATGTGCAAAGATGCACACACCCATGGATGCCTTCTGGAGGTGCAGCTGTGAGGAGAGACAATCAGGCTCAGGGGTCTGTGCTCCTCCAGGGAGAAAGAGCGTGGTACCTGTGGGACTGCCCCAAAGGGGCAACTGCCCATCCCATGATCAGCATTCTCCTCTGCATGTGCTCAAGGAGGCACTGCCTAGCCAGCTGCCTGGTTAACCCCAACTAACCATCTTCAAGCTTAGCCACAGCACATCTGACACTCTCAGAGCCACTCACCTGCCATGATGGAAATGTTAACGTTCAGCCTTTTCGAGTTACAGGGCATTTTAAGAAAGAAAAAAAAAAGGGCAATCAACTCCTGTTTTGGTAACGGTAGGGGGGGGTGGCATTTGTTTAAAACTTAAGTCAAATGGTCAGAGGGGCTGGAAGTACTTATTTCTATACTGTTGTCGGTAATCAGGGCCACTGAAGCAGGAGGGCGGTGCTCGTAAAAACTGCCTGGGAACATGGCAGCAGCATGTGCCACAGAAACTGAGCTGCTCTGTGCTCCCTGTGCCCTTCCTGAGCTCTTGACCTTCAAAGCACTTTACAGACAGTCTAGAGAAGACATGCTGTCTCCAGGTGAGGCAAAAACTCTATGACCTAAAATAGTGCTCTTTCTGGTAGGCAGAGGCGTATTAAGAGGTAGGTAGGCTATGGAGCAGAGAAGAGCAGCTATCAGGTCAAAAAGGCCACCAGGAGCACTAGCCTTAGCAGACCTGGAAAAGATCTAAGTCTGAGGGAGGAGAGGACACACTCCTGTGCAGAGATGCTTCCCTGGGTCCTATTACTGGCCCTGGCCCTGTGTACCAGTGGGACCTGAGGCAAGCTGTCACTTATCTGGGTGCTCTAACATTCTCCACAATCAAAGGGACAGCCCACCTTGCCAAATGGACTGAGAGGCACATTTTGATGTCAGTAAAGTGCTTTGAGGTGCAGGAAGGGAGACAGGGAAGTGATCTGCTGAGTATCCCCAAAGCCTCCAAGATGGAGAGCAGTGGGCTAAGTCAGGGCTCTCTGTTCTGGCCCTGCTACAAGCACCTTGCTTTCTGAGCCACCTGAGTCAGGGACTTGCTAGAAGCCTAGAAGACCCAAGCCCTGCAGATTCGCCATGCTGGTGCTGAATGCCCAGACTGAGCCTAGGCTTTATTCCAAGCCACACAAGGAGGACCAAGAGGACTATAGGGTCCAAGCCATGTGATGAAGGACCATGAAAAAACCCAGACCTTTCCAAATACTGTCTCCCTCGGGGCTCCAAGAGCTCTGCTAACCCCACCCCTCCCCACTCACTTTCCAGAGGCCCATGGCCCTGGCACCAGGGCTCCCACTGCCGCCCGCCTCCCCATAGACCCTGGAGCAAGCTGTTGCTGGAGGCATGGCTCCTCCCTTACCTCGAGAGATGGTCCCTCCAGGGGCAGGGTTGACACACATGGGGGGAAGGCGGGGTGGGGGAAGTTTGCACTGTCGCTGCCTGTGCTGGGCCCGATCTGGGGAAAGAGACAGGGCGTCAGGGCAACATGTTTTCACCCCTCACAGTTACGGACCCTTGAACTGACTCACCCTTGAGCATCTGTGAGCTCTGGGCAGCAGGGCTGCTGGACACCACTGGGAATCCGTCTCAGGTTCTGAGGAACAGTGCTAACAATGCCACACAGGAAGAAAGCAATTGTCTTACACAGATGTAATACATGACAGCCTTATAGAGAGCCCTTCTTGGCTTTCAGAAAAGCCCTCAATTCTTCCTATTCCCTTAGCTACCCTCTATGAGCTTAACACCCATCTTATATATTTCTCTATAGTCAAATTGTGAGGATGAGACAGGACAGCAGTTAAAAACTGAATGCCACAGTACCACCTAGACCAAAGGATCATCTGTCTTCCACTTATGGTAGCTAAGCGTTTACTATGGGCACCTCAGTACGCGAACCTCAAATTACTCTTTCACTCTAACAACTGGGCAAAGACAGCGACTCATTCTGGCTATTGGGGTCCAGCTTGGGAGCTAAAACCACATCCACACCTACCAGCCTTCTCCCTCTTTCTAAAAGTGAACAACTTGCCATTCCAAATATTTCCATTCATTTGGAGACTAACTACCTGTCAGTGACCTACAAAATATATTTTTAACACATTGACTGCCACACTAGAAAAAAATTTTTTTTTCCTTGGGGCCACAATGTTTTATTACGAAAACAGAATAAAAACTTTGAAAACAAAATGATCCTTTCTAATTTAATGAAAAATTTGTTATTTTTTATCGTTTTCTCTGTGTGAGTTATATGCAACTTGAAAAATAGTTCTTGAGGTTCCCAAGGCAAAAAGACATGTGAGTTACATATGCTTCACGAGGCCCAGGGCTCTGAACTAGTGTGATTTAAATATAACTCACTTGGCAGTTAATGTGTTAACAAGTCCCCAAAACTTGAGGTACATTAATTAAAATTAAGGCATTCACTGAGTCTTCCATGGGAAGGTGAAAATGCATGGGTAAGGAAGGTTTACAGTCTTTTAAACCACCTAAATGTTGATAATATCAGAGAATCACTAGTATGGGAGAAAAGGTGCATGGGGCTCTTTGCTCTCTTTGCACCACTGGTTTCAGTGTAAGAAATGGAGTAGGAGAGAAGCACCAAGAAACAGCCACACATACTTGACAATTGAGGAACCGCCTGTTCTGCTACAAAAATGCCCATTCCTATAATGCAAATTAGCTCATATACAATTGGTAAATAGGGTAATGATATCAGTAAAACATAAGAACTTTTGTTTGAAAAAATTCTGAAGGCAAGGGAGCTACAAAAGCAGGGGCAGAATTATAATCTTCAGCAGGAAAAGAAAAAGCTCTTTCAGCTATATATTTTTTTAATTAAAATTAAAATTCTCTATAGAGAATCAAGGTGGTAGATACATGGGTGTTTACAATTTCTTTATGAAAGTTTTCATAAGAAAATGGTGAAAAAAAATGTTTTGGGATAGCTGGACAACTAAAAACATATATATATAAAAATTAGCCGGGCATGGTGGCACATGCCTGTAGTCCCAGCTACTTGGGAGGCTGAGGCAGTAGGATCACTTGAGCCCAGGAGTTTGAGGTTGCTGTGAGCTAGGCTGATGCCACGGCACTCTAGCCCGGGCAACAGAGTGAGACTCTGTCTCAAAAAAAAAAAAAAATGCTGGGGAGAAAAAGTAAGCACCTGTATTCAGACACTTCTCCCCCACACTCCCAGCTGCACACACTCCTTCACCTTACTGGCTCAGAGCATCACCTCCACCTGCATTGCAGCAACTGCCCAGCTCTGTTCTCATTAGAATGCTCATTACACATTTTTAGCATCATACTGAGCTGCCTGCCTAGGTGGTCCAAAGTATCTTCCCAGACTCCAATTATTGTTTTGTCATATTCTGGTCATAAAGTTGCAGTTGCATTGCCCAAATTTTTCCCAGAAACCCTCTTATATTAATAATATCATAGGTGTGTGATTTTACAGAAAACATATATAGTGTTACAGCAGATGTACTTGTAGGATCTTCTAGAACTAAGTGCCTAGGATCAACATTTATTTTGAAACTAATTCTAGTTCTACCTTTAAGCTAAGGTTGGAAATGATCAGCTCGACCTCTCCATTCCTGTTTGAGGAAGGTTCTCATTCATATCCAGGGATGCTGGATTGGAAAAAAAAAAAAAAAAAAGGCTGGGTGCAGTGGCTCACACCTGCAATCCTAGTACTTTGGGAGGCCAAGGCTGGAAGTCGCTTAAAGCCAGGAGTTCGAGACCAGCCTGAGCAACATAACAAGGCTGTGTCTCTACAAAATTTTTAAAAAATTAGCCAGGAATGGTGATGCATGCCTGTAGTCCCAGCTATTTGGGAGGCTGAGGCATGAGGATCACTTGAGCCCAAGAGTTTGAGGTTGTAGTGAGCTATGATGACACCACTGCACTCTAGCTAGCCAAGGCAACAGCGTGAGACCCTGTCTCCAAAAAAAAGAATAAATGATTTGATGATTATTTATTATCTCATTAAGCATTTTTAGCAATTAGAAGAAAGTTGTTACAATCCCACAATATCACTGAGCCCTCTTCTGACCATGTAGCTGGAGAAAAAAATGCACATTCTTGCTATTGATCCAGTGTTTTTCAAAGTTTTGTGCTGACTGTAAAACACTCTGCTTGCTCTTTGTGGCCTGATTCTGATGGCATTACAGCTGAGAGACCAGACACCTGTGTTAAGATTCTGGCAAGGGCAGTAACAGGTAACTTACCAGGCACATGAGCATTCTAGATGGGAAGTGCCAGCAGGTCTGTTGAATTACATAATAGGAAAGATGGTAGTCAGCCACACGACTCAGTGGGCCACCATCCACAATACTGCATGGAATTACTACAGCTATTCCCAGGAGAACCATCAAATGGCCCACGCCAATGAGACTATAAGCTCCTGAGTACCAGAAAACATCTCTGAAATATAACCGTCTTAGTGTCTCCTACACAGCAGGTGCTCAATCATGTAGCCTCACAGCAAACTGCATGGTGAAGCCGGACTATAGCTCTCCAGTAAAACACTGGCTACGGGGCTGCACCTCAAAGAGATCCTCCTATTCACATTTATCATGGGCATACTATGCTCAAGGCTAAGGGCTAGGCACAGACCACAGCCCGGTGTTCTTCCTATGTCATCTCTAGTATCTTCACTATACCCCTGAAGAGAGGGGTAGGAAACAGTATTAGGGAAGTTAACACCTTGCTAGTGTTAGTGAGAACCAGATTCAAACCCCAGCCAGCCCAACTAAGGAGCCCCGAGCTTCACACCACCAACCAACACCACATTACATTTCCTCTCAAGGTTCATAACACCCTAGGGAGCTCATAATCTCATCATGAGGAAAAAAGAAATATGGAAAAAGAAAACTCCAAAAGAGATAAAGAATAGCCCTATATGACAATAAAAGTGTGACAATAAAAGTGTCACAAGGCCACACATAACCAATTGCCAAGGTCATGATGCAAACCACAAGTGCTACCTGCATTCAGAAGACAGGAGAGGACATTTAACCTTACAGTCAGGAAACCATGAAAAGATAGGTTTGCCAGCCTGAGCAAGAGAGAAACCCCATTTCTACAAAAAATAGAAAAATTAGCTGGGTGTGGTGGCATGTGCCTATAGTCCCAGCTGCTAGGGAGGTTGAGGCAGGAGGATCACTTGAGCCCAGGAGTTGAGGTTGCAGTGAGCTATGATGATGCCACTGCACTCCAGCATGGGCAACAAAGTGAGACCCCATCTCAAAAAAAAAAAAAAAAAGAAAAAAAGAAAATATAGGTTTGCCTGAAGAAAAACATTCAAGGCAGTGACTCTGAATCAATGGTTTACCCTAAGATCTTCAAGCATAAAATGGTTACGGTAAGTATATAATAAATTACCTGTGCAGAAAGCAAGGTCCAAAATCAGACTGTATTATGCCCTGAAGCTACTTAACGATAACATGGATTTTGAGTTTACAAGGGGTCAGGCCCTGTTGTAAGCTCTTTATATGTATTAGCTCATCTGATCCTTGGATCAACCCTATGAGATAGGGACTATGATTTGGCCCACTTACATCATGAGGAAATGAGGCACAGAGAGGCTTGGTCACCTGCCCAAGTCTTCCTGGGCAGTGAGGGACACAGCTGTGATGTGAACCAGGCATCTGGGTCCAGAGCCTCTGCTCAGTAAGGCTATGCTGATTCCCACAAAACTGTAAAGGAGTTTTGCCCCAATACTCTCTTACCTGGACCATCTCCCTATCATATCAGAGAGTTAAATAATGTAGGAAAAAGGAGGATCATGTTTAGAATGGGCTTTCCATCTTTTTACAAAATCAGTACTGTTAATTCAGAGACACTCCCACCATGAAAAAACCTATTTTTTTTTTTTTTGAGACAGAGTCTTGCTCTGTTGCCCGGGCTAGAGTGCCATGGCGTCAGCCCAGCTCACAGCAATCTCAAACTCCTGGGCTCAAGTGATCCTCCTGCCTAAGCCTCTCAGAGTAGCTGGGACTACAGGCACACGCCATTACACACAGCTAAGAAAAAACCTATTTTCATCTATCTTTTACAAGTAGATAGACAACAAAACCCACTGGTTAGTAAGTAAATACAAAGCAATTAAGTGATACTTCGTTTTTAGCTCAAAAAAATGTGCTGTCCACAGTCAAGTTCAATTTTTCCCTTCTTAGATACAGTTAGCCAAAAAAAAAAAAAAAGGAATTAATTTTTCCAAGCAATATGAAAACAGATGGTGGCTGGAGACAAACAAAAAGGCAGGAAGAGGTTGCTCTGAGTCCTTCTTTGGCCCCATTCAGTGGGTTACACAGGGTACCACTTGGCCATGGTTTCCCAGGCCTCTAGAAACATAACTTGGAGAGGAGACACAATTGGGAAGATCTATTTAATCAGCAGTTATGGAAGTTCCATTATGGTTTGCATTTATTTATAAAATATGCTCAGACAGGAACCTATCAGCTTCAACACGAGCTATAAGCCTTTCACTCTTCATTCCTTTGAAGGAGAAAAACCATGTTTCAAAGACATACAAAGCCCTCAAGATCCGGCCCTGAAGTCCTCCCCAGTTATTCACTTCCAGCAAGCAGACCTTGAACTCTGCCCTACGGGCCTAACACAGCTCAATTCTGCCATTGCTTATGCAACCCCCTCAACCCATCTGCTACAGAGCACTAATTTCAAGACTTGCCAGAGTTTCTATGATCACTAATACAACGAGTCAATCCACTTCTACTAGTGTTTACCGAGGCTTACCATGTGCAAAAGGCTATGCCAGGGACTAGGCATGATAAAAGAGCACAACAGGCCCTAGCTGCAGGGAGCTTTCAATCTGATGATGCAATGATTAATTCAGAATAGAGTAAGTGCAAGAAAGTATAGACACTGCACTAAGGAAAGTTGGAGAAAGATTGCATTTGGTTGAAAGAATTAGGAAAGGAAGAGATAGTGTAAAACAAACACTAGCCTAGACAGATAGGATTTCAATAAGCAGTGAGTACGTGGAAGAGGGCATTGTGGGGAGGGCGGCAAATATACACGATGGCCAGGGCAAGGGGTGGTACGGGGTTACAAGCACCATGCAAGAGGAAGGCTAGGAAAGGACTTTGGAAAATCACCCAAAGAAAGGTCTGAGGACTATACATTGGTGAGGGATTTTCACAACCTTCACAGCTGCCCATCACAGGGAGAAAGGGTATGAGGTCTCAAGCACAGTTATCCTCTTACCTTTTCTGAATGAGTCCAGGCTGAACATTTCTGGCCAGGAAGGAAAGCTGGAATCCTGAAAAGAAAGAGAATGGAGAAGCAATGGTTAATATTCCTGATCCAGGAACCCACAAGGAAGGCTTCAATAAAACAGAGAGTGCTGTCCACAAGAAAAGAAAAATGAAGCTCTCACTACTGAGCCCCAAGTGCTGCTTCCCAGTCTTAAGGATGGGAAGGCCAACTCCACTGTAACATAATTACATGTCTTTGTTTCTTCCTAATTGAGCTTTGTTCTTTTCTCTGTCCTAAAACTCCCTGAGTCCTATTAAACAGAAGGGTATGCATTTCATTGTGAGACATATTAGTTCTACCCCATCACAATACTCGCAGATTTCCTTGAGACTTCCAGGAAGAAACTAAATTCTACATCAGCCCCTTCTCTCACGTAGCATCAAAAAAATAGGGCTGATAACTGCCTTCTGGACAAATTGGCCTACTGGGTTTTCACAAAACCTAGTCAAGCCCCTAGGAATGAGATTGGAATGACAGTATCAAGAGTAACTGTAAGGCCGGGGGTGGTGGCTCACGCCTGTAATCCTAGCACTCTGGGAGGCCGAGGCGGGCGGATCATCCTGAGTTCAGGAGTTCGAGACCAGCCTGAGCAAGAGCGAGACCCCGTCTCTACCAAAAATAGAAAGAAATTAATTGGATAGCTAAAAATATATAGAGAAAAAATTAGCCGGACATGGTGGCGCATGCCTGTAGTCCCAGCTACTCGGGAGGCTGAGGCAGTAGGATTGCTTGAGCCCAGGAGTTTGAGGTTGCTGTGAGCTAGGCTGACGCCACGGCACTCGCCCCAGGCAAGAGAGTGAGACTCTGTCTCAAAA